>JAANDH010000139.1:279711-424636 GCA_011799765.1 Nymphaea thermarum | reverse complement strand
CAAAGCCCTTATTTTCTGTTGAGTAGCAGTTCGAGTAAGTCTTGAATGAGCTCCTCGAAAGCTTGATGCAAATAAACGAATTTTCCTTCGACGCCTCCGCGCAATATATCCACGTCTAACTCTTGTCATAGTTTAAAATGGGACTTTGATGAATAAGATTTTCATGAATAACTAATTGATTTTCATTTCTTTTCTTTCAATCATTCTTTTTCCTTCTCTTGGTCTAAGCAAAACGGATTCTTCCGGTGTATAAAATAAAAAATCCGATGGCTTTCTTTTGCTACTATAACCTTCAACAAGCAAACCAAGTGTTAGGTTGTTAAGCCTTCACACTATCTGAATGAGTGTCCAAATCGATATATTCAATAATTATATTTTGTTTATCCTTTATGTATTTCTTAATTTTCCCTCTGAAAGGTAACTTGGTTGTTCTTGACCAGCTATTAGAGTACTCAAACCAGGTACTGAACTATCTTTGCCTCCATGTTGTATATAAGCACTTAAGTAGGTATTAAACCCTTTGTAATCCCATTATCATCTTAAGCTAACACACGCACATCAGAAAAAGGCTCTACTGTTCTCTCTAGAACTTAGTGGACTAATGTGAACATTTTTCTGGGCATGGTTAAACAATGAAAATATCCCTGCGGTAACTTACCAACACCTTAAGCCTCAAAATTCCAAAGCCTAAAAGATCAATAGGCTATGATGAAGGATCACGTTCATGTTCAGAATGAGACAACCTTTAATCCTTTGATTCCACATCAGTTAACGTTCACATTATCCTTTAACAGAGTTCACCCTAGAAGATAATGTCTTCTAGTTCTGAACAAGCCAGGGAGGCAGACTTTCGCAGAAAAAAGGGATAATGCACTACCTCCAAATTACAGAATAATTAGTGACATTCAAAAAATCAAATTTATTTTTTCTAATAAGGCTTCTCTTTAAAAAATTCAAATGTATGAGCTCACAAGATCAAATTTTTTCTGTAGGAAATCTGCCCATGGTGAAAACTGAAAAAGTGAAAGAACAGGCTGTGAAGAAGAGAACAGAAAGATAGGAAGCTGACATCAATAAGCAGAGAAATAATGAGGAAACTCAGTCCTAGAAAACATGGAAAACACCAAAAGAATAAAAATGAGACTTAGAGAATCCAGTATGCACATTAAGGACAAGAAAAGGGAAAAAAATAAAGGAAAATACACTTTAAATTTTCATATATATGCTTCAATGAAGCATATTACGTATTTACACTAAGAAAGTTTAGATACAGAAACAGGAGGATTGGACATTGATGAGGTCCTTTTTGCTAAAGGTGAGACACTTGAATCTGGAATAGCATGTAACTAACCGAAGTGTGGACAATGCAAACATCGCCAACATAGAATCATAAATAACAAAAAGAAAGTAAAAGTTCAAAATTGCCCTACATTGGTATTACATAGATATTTTTTCTTGATCAATTTTGAGTTTATCACAGTACATAAAACACAGCTATTGAATTTTTACTTTCTTGATTATAAATTTATAACCATAAAATCATTTGACAAAATCTGCTTCGCAGTAAACCAGGAAAATAATTGAAAGTACATAAATGTGTAAGCTTACTGTCACAAATAGCAGAAAATATAAGATTAGTATGGTCATTAAGCAAGCTCAGAAAATTTAATAACAGGAAAAAATTCCATCACCAAGTACCTGTCCAATAATACGTCATAAGTGGACTTCATATCATTCCCTTTCCACCTCCCGTAAACAACTTGAATGGCATCTGCTGACACTATCTGCTTATTTACATATATCGGTGCCTGTCAAGAAGTTCAAATAAAAACCAAAGATAAAATAAATTTTCTAATTTAACCCCAGCTTCTTAATTACCTAAAACGATTTTGTCAAACATCCCAAGCATTCAACCTTTAGTAAAATGATTCTATTATTACATGAAGATAACACTGGAGTGTGACAATAGAAGAAATTGTAATTTTGTAGAGCTAGACAAAAACAATGACATGCAACTGTTCTCATTTAGAATCCATCCATTTCAAGGCATAAAATACATCTTTCTGAGGTTCAGAACTATAAGCATTACAAAAGACATTTTCAATGATTACCTTGCATCTTCTTGCCAAATTTATTGCATCTGATGGCCTAGAATCCAGACTAAGAACAGCCTGCTCCCCAGCCTGTATATTCTCCATTTATAAATATATAGGAAAGAGAAAATGGTAGATTTACAAATTTTGAGAACTATAGCCAGTGAAATTTACAGTCCAACTAGATTTCAAGCGTATAAGGATGACTAACAGAAAAAATGGTGTGTAAGGTTTAGTCTTACCTTGCCAATATCAATATGTGCATGGTAAGTATTTACAATCCTTTCCGTAATCCTCACCATTCTTATCTGCAGTTAAAAGCATAAAGTCCTAGATTGGCAACAGAACTCAAATGTAAACATGGTAACTGAAGATATGTATAGCTGCCAAACATGATGCTCAACAGATATAATTGACAAGATATTATTATCTTTGAAGGCCACATTGTCAGACAAATTTATTGCATGAAAGTAAAACAAAAGGTAGGGATCATAAGCGTAATGGAGAACTGACTTTTTCTTTCGCATTAAAGTGAAAACAAAATATAAAGTGCAATCCACCTCGTATCCAAGTGCTTCAACAACATCTTTCATGAAGTCAAATTGATCTGGGGACTCCTGCAGTATGTTCACATTCCAATTACACTAAAATAAAAGGAAAAAAAAAAGTACAAGAAATTTAAAAGAAACACAAATTTACCTCCCTTTTTCCTTGTAATGCAGTGATTAAGCCTTCCATAGCAAATTCTCCTGCCAGTAAACCAGTGAGTTTATTATTGCTTAGAGGAACCAAAAGGTTGAAGATTAAAAAAAGTAAACACAGGAAACTGTAATTATATAATCCAAAAAGTCACTTCAAGCATAAATGAAAGTTTCATGCATTAGCATACCAACAACAATAGGCAGCCAGAAGTCACCATCACATGCAATTTTCAGAAATATTGTGGGATTTCGAAACTGCCTGAAGAAACTCTCTCCAAGTGAGGAAATGGTATGAGCATTGTAATCCTTGGCTTGAAGAGGGAAGGTGAGAAAATGGCCAAGAGATTTCCAGTTTTCCTCAACTACGAAACCACTCTTTTGCAACTTGTGGTGCCTGACAGTTTCTAGGTAACAAAAGGAAACTCTTTTAGAAATTTGTACATCAGCATTCACACACTACAAATACACATAAAATCATTGTCTTATCAGCATGAATATAGTTACTAAGGAACAACGAAAGAAACAGAAGACACGAGCTAGAGTTCTATTATGATGCACAAAGCATTTGTAACACCTGAACTACCAAAGGTCAAAAAGCAAATCAAAGTCATGGTAAACTACTATCCAAAAGGTATCCTGAACATATATTTAGAGACTCACTTCTCGATCCCATGAAGAGAATTTGCCACCAAAACAATCAGTTCCATATCGTAAACTGTTTTTACATTATTTAGTCCTTAAGTTGAAAAGAATTAAGAATGGTAACAAAAATTATTCTCTGGGAAGTGGGAAGTTTTTCTCAGAATCTTTATGTTATTTTCTTGAGAAAAATCTCGAGAATTGCAAATTAAAAACATATAAATAATAATAAAGATATGATGAAATTATGAAGATTAATGAGAAAACATCCAGAATAGTTTTTTCAATGTTAAAGGAATATGATTCAATTTTTAAAATAACAATTTTTTGGGCAATATTTTGGAAATATGTGACATTTTCCTGATAAAAACATGAAATTTACAAAAATCCACCAATATCAGTTTTTACAGATTTAAGTCAACCGATGTCCTTCCTAGTGTTTATTTTGACAACTATTTAACAAGTGCCACAACATTGTGCGTTACCAACCTAGAGAGGCTATTCTTGTAATTCACTACAAGACCCAGTAAAACACGATAGAAATCTTACCTGAAAAACCAGGATGGAGCCTCTAATTTTATAGCTCCCTATGTATACAACATTAGCAGCAAATATCCAGAGGACAACTTTTTTTGAACAACACAAGTTCCATTGTTGATAAGAAACGACTCCCCGCAGAAGGTTCTCTGATTGTCTCCTACAGTAGGCGAAAAGCCCAAACAAAATTTTGCGCTTACCGGAAATTAAAATCAACCTTCTTATTCTCCACTTCATTACATCAGTTTTACAAATACGCGTCGAATAGCACAAGACCGCCGTTCCCTACGGATCCATCACATTACCTCTCAATCTCCCATTTTCTGGCTCTCCACTCAGTGGGCAACAAGAATAGCAGAGGACAACCAACCAGCTCTCTGTGTGCGGGTGCAAGTGCCACTAATGAAAAAGGATCATACCCACCATAGGATGAAACCCCGTATACCTAATCTACATGCCATTTGAATGCAGAAAAACTTTCTCTGAGCCATCAAGATAAGATTACAAGCAATTATATTATCTTGGCAACAAAAAAACATTATTAAGAAGCATTATGGAAAGGGATATAATGACCAAACGTTCATAATCAAAGACCATACCAAGAAGCAAGGAATCCAAAGAGAAATGGGAACTTACGGCCTATACCTCTCTACACAACCCTATACATATTGCAACTTAGAGACACAAATTAGTTGATTTTCTCATCCGATGAACACGTTTTGCCACTAGCATGCCCCTTAAAAGATAAATAAACCACAAAGTGTTTTAATTGGGGCAAGAAGTGCAAAATCAAGCTCAGGACAAAATAAATGGAAAAGTATACATATTCGGGCAGAAAAAAAAAAATGCTGATAGAGAGAAGTATTAACAAGAAGGATAAAGGATTTTTAAATTGGCTACCTGGCGCAAGAAGGAAGGCCTCAATGTACTCCCCATGGTTTCCGTCGCCCCGGTCCCTATCACGTGGACGATTCCCCGGCCTACTACCGTTATTGGGGAAGCCAGACGCCCTCTTGCAGGAGACCACGAGTCGTCTTCCCATGTTTACTCTGGGATTCCAATAACACGAAGAAGGAGATGAAGAAGATGATGATGACGACGGTGGAGATGATGATCTCCACCAATGTGGGAGCTCCTCTGCAGATGACGAAATTCTCGTCCCCGAGACGCGATAGAAACGAAGTTGGATCCCAGACATTCTCCTTCCCCGCCTCCCTCTCTCTCTCTATCTCTCTCTCTGAGCTGCCTACCCGTCCACTGCCGGAGACAAACAAAAATGGCCGGGATGGGAAAGATATAGAGGCGGGAGGATTTTATTAAGGTACCCATCTTTTGCTCAACATGTCAGGAACGAGCCTGATCTTTGAGTTTTTTCTCATATATGATACTCTCTTGCTGGCAACTGCAAAAAGTAGGTTCAGTTTTACTATCTTTAACCAGTAGCAGTGCACATCGGGGTGAATAGGCCTGTGGCTATCTTATCTCCCCTTCTTTACATTTAAAAATAGCTAAAAGCTAATTCAAGATCATCAAGAAAATGCAGAAGTTGTAAAGATCAGTTCAACAAGTGCTCGATACTATTGTCCTCCCCAATACTCCATACAAATGCAAAATTGTCTGAAAGACATATAAGTCTGTAGGAAATCATAGTTTACTGGGGATATGGGCATATAATGTTTCAGCTTGGTAGATTGAAGATTTTTTTTTTTTTCTCTTAAGGGTTCATGTCATTAGAAATAGGGAACAAAGTAACTAGATAGAAACAAGGTTCGACAGAAGAAAGGGCAACCGACTGTTCAGAGCTATGTGCAAATTTATTAACTTGGAGACACAGATCTGAAACTCAAACCTGCTAGAAGATCGAAGGCGAAGAAAAGGATGATAGACTCTGAGACAGATGTGGTGGACCCGCCGACGGCGACTCGCCGTTGGAGAAGCACGTTAGGTGATATGTCGAATCACCACAGTCCCTCGTGAAGCGCGTTAAGTTGATTACTTTGTATATTTTATTGGGATTAGTGCCATGGCAAGAGGTGATAACCTAGAGTTCTCTAAAAATCTAATGAAAAATATCTATATGTAAGTTGAAACTTTGTGTTTTTTGGATTTAGTACAACGAATGGGGCCAGAAAATGGTGGGCGCTTAGTTAGCCTGTTTTTTTTTTTTGAACTATAATAAAATCAATTTTATGAAATGAAAAACTTCCATATAAGTTGAATCATAGTGAATTTTAGAGTTAGTGTAATGGATAAAACAAGAAGTGATAGGCGCTCAACTAGCTCCACTTTCAAGCTCTAATAAGATCAATTTTATGTAATGGAAAACATTGATATGCCAGTAGTCGAACCATAGTGTTTTTTTGGTTAGTGCGATGGATGGAGCAAGGGGTGATATGTTAGCCTCTAAAATTAATTTTATGTAATGAAAAACATAGATATGCAAGTTGAAGCATAATAAAGGTGTCATTTTGAGAAAAAGCGAAGACTTTAGCTCTTAGCTGGTTTTTATGTGTAATCAACATAGTTTAATACAACGAAACAACTTCTAGACTATTTAAATATTGTGTTTTTTTCTCTCAACTAAAATTTACGGGGGAGAACTTTTTAATTTATTTTAGTAAAAAGTTATCAGGTTTCATTATGTTGTTTTGATAGGAGAGCAGACACAAAAATAAAAACCCAATGTTTCATCTTAAAATATTTGACATAAATAACATGAGGGTTTGCAACCGGAAACACACTCATGAACCAACAAAAAGTATCCTGTTGAGATAGTTTTAATATGGTCTTATTAACAATATTAATAACTCTTCATTTATGTCAAACATCACTATCTGATGTAGGGGCGGACTCAGGAATCTTTCATTGAAACCAAATTATAGTTTCAAAATTTTAACAAGGACCAAAATATAATTCTTTCATAATTTTTATATACCATAATTGAAAATTTCAAAAGCTACGTCCAATAATTTTGTTTTTGAAATTTTGGGGGGATGAACTGTGTTTTCCAAAAATCGGATCTAGATAATTAGTGAATGTACAAAAGTAAAGAAACCTGCGCAATCCTTCACCAGTTTTGACGTGAAATAAATGTTAATAAGCAAATCCAACTTGCATCCTTACCTAATCCTCGATTACCTCAAGTGCAAAGTCATGGAAACAAACAAATAAATCGAGAGCTTTTTGAAAATCTCAAGCAGTTTTATGTTTCTTGTGAACTTTTTAAGCGCCCACCTTTTCTCATGGCTGTGTGAAAAAAACCACCTTAAATGTTAATTAACGCGGCCTTTTTCTACAAACAAAGACTTCCTAGTGGCCACTTATTGTCTCTATCAGCATGGCATTACTATAAATGTCTCCACTAACATTTGTTTGTTTTAAGAGTGGGCCTAAGGCGAGCTTTTGGGTAGAAGGTGTGGGTCCAGACCATAAAAAAGGACATCGGGCTGGCTCAACTACTTCTTGAGCCGGGTCAAGTCCGATAATGTATATATAAAAAAAATATGTCTAAACGTAAACATATATTTATATAATTAGATTTATATATTTTAGATATTCTTTATTAAAATTGACTTGAGTCAAGTCAGGGCAGGCCCTAACAGAGAACGAGAAATCAAAATTTATGTGGTTTAGACATATTTAAGCGGAGTCATTTGCTTAACGAGTCGAGATCGAGTTCATGAATCGACTTGTTCAAATAATAGAGTTGAGTTCAAACTCAACACGTAAATGCCGAGTTGAACTCGAACCTTAATCAAGTCGACATATTCAAATGAGTTTTACGAGTTTGTTGAGTCTCAATCGAGTTAAACTCGAGCTAACACGTAACTATGAATATCAATTCTATTCAAACAAGTTTGTTGATCTTTAATCGAGTCCAGCTCTAACTGCTTTCGTCCAGTTATTCTCGAGCTCGACAGGTTTCTCAAGTTTGAGCTCACTCGTTAAGGGCGATCAAGACTCGTGATGCAAGAAAAAGACTGTAAGGGCGATCCGGCGTCAGCACATGTCGGAACGACTCCGACGGCGACCCATCATCGAAAATTCTAGCTAAGAAAGAGCGTTGAAGGAACGTCCATGAGCAGAACCGAAATCCGGCTTCCTGTTGATGAAGGAACGTCGTCGGACGAAGACGACGACTCCCAACCGACGGCATCCGTGCCTGCAACGTCCGACAAAGTTGGCAAGGATCACGTAGCACCACCAAGTTCACAAACGCTACTCGGTTTGCTGTGGTTTCAATATGTGCAGCGCGCGTGCGTATTGCCGAGGAAGATAGAAGGAAAGCTCCACCAACTGGAGAAGATGGCGGCGGAACTTACCTCCGGAAATAAGTGAGGCTGTGAGGGTCCCCCTAAAATCGTCCTAGACCTTTTAAGCTTTTATTTAAGCTAGCAATATAAAGTAAGTCGATTAAACGGTGTAGTTCATTTAGAGCTAAGTTTGGATATATATTGTTTTTTGCAAGAAAAAAAAAAAGCAAGATGTATATGCATCCTCGGTTCGATTTGATTTTATTTGATTTTATGAAATTTGAATTATTAAGGCAGTAATCACAAAGCTAAACTCTACAATTCACTTTGTGTTAGAATGCTATATTATTTTAAAAATATTATGACACCAAGTGTAATTGGTTACGGCTAAATTATATATGTGCAAGGCAGATTTTGTTAGTGAATTAGCTATCTTATAAAGATTTTGAAGGTCAAAAAATATGTTCAGGTCATATGAACTCCCAATCTTTCTCTTGAGAAATAATTGTATTTTTCATTTGTACGTTAGAAATGGATCATATTAGGGACCTTGTAGAGTTTGAAGCATTTGGCAATAATAGTAACAAAATATTACTGTTCCATGAACCTGCCTCAAAAATTGGAGTGGACTTATTAAATACAATAACATACTGTTGCATGCATTTATCCTAATTTTGAGGGCAGATTGATAAAATAGTAACTGCTGTTGCCAAACAAGCCTTTTAAGTTTTTGCTGAGGTTTGCTGCAGTTCCATAAAATTAAGATTGAACTCCGAACACGTCTGCCAAATGCAAGTACGCTTGGGATTCTTAAAATTAGTTTGCTGACTCCATGTTTCGATTTGCCTATCTTCACTCTTGAGGGAGCGGAAGAGTTAAACAATCATTGTAGAAACATTAAAAAATCTATCATTAATAAACAATTATTGTAGAAACATTAGTGATGCTATGATTTATCAGCTTTCACTCAAGGAAAGTTCAAATTTGATGGATGCCGATAGCTAAAAGTAAAAAATCTATCATTGATAAACAATTATTGTAGAAACATTAGTGATGCTAAGATTTATCAGCTTTCAATCAAGGAAAACAAATTTGATGGATGCCGATAGCTAAAAGTAAAAAAATCTATCATTGATAAACAATTATCGTAGAAACATTAGTGATGCTACGATCTATCAGCTTTCACTCAAGGAAAGTTAAAATTTGATGGATGCCGATAGCTAAAAATAAAAAATCTATTATTAAGAGAATTATAATAGAAACATTAGTGATGATTTCGGTGAAAAAAATATTATGAGCAATATTTTCAAATTTAAACAATTAATTTTTACTGTTCTACCTGACAAGGGGACTTCACCAACGACTTCCAAGCCGGACGAGGTGAAGAGTGTGATGCACGTGTATTTTCAGAACGCTCAAGACTGGCGGTGATAGAGTAGAATCGCTTCTAGGCACGTAGCAATGTTCAAGAATGTCACCTTTTTAAGTATCGATAAGCAACACCTGATTTCCACAAGCAATGCACCTTACTTGAAGGATCCAACTTTTCTTTTTCTTCTTCAAGAAACCCCCATAGTCGATGAACATTGTTTCCATCTCTTCAGTATGATCTCCTTGGTTAGCATAAGAAATCACCCTCGTAGCCAGAACCCATTTCCTCAGGCATCTGACTTTCAACCACCAGCAACTGCTAGACCTCCTCCAGCATCTTGAAGGTGGTATTCAATCAACCGCTTGACTGGAGCTGCAGAGGCCCAGCGTAGTCTGCGTAGACAACTCAAGGTGTAAACAAAAAACCCGCTGACGGGTTGCAACGTCTGCAGAGTAGGCTGCGCCACGGTCCACGACGTCAAAATGTCATAGATCTCTATTGCAGCACTGTTCAGCATGGATCAGTGCCCACCTAGGACAAAGCGTAGAGGACCACATTAAACTACTCACCAGATTAGATAAATAAACTAAAATAATTAAAAATGGTTTTAAACGCAAATCCCCAAAATTATAAGAGAAAAAGGTCAAACCATCGATTAGAAAATGGAATCTACCGAGTGTAAAATACAACGGCAGAAAATCTAGTTAAGTTAGGTCAAGACTGCAAGCTAAATCCTTTTTGCACTGGTAGTCTGAAACCAGCAGCCTTACGACCTGCTTATCACATACTAAACACGCCCTCAAACGGACGACTTTTTCAAATTGAAACGAAGGAACTTGTACAAAATTCAAGAAACACAGGAGAAATAGAAAACAAAAAAAAAGTAGGTTCCAGAACCAAATTGAGAATCTATATTGGTATCAAGAGAAGTGCGTAAAGATTGAAGCTTCCGTAAAAATTGAAGCACTCTATCAAATATTAAAAGTTAATGTAGCAATCTCGTGATGGGACCATAGCTTTCCTGACCCAACGATATTCGGACCATAAATATCCATGATGAGAAAATCGCCTCGGAATAAGAACATGTTAACAACTGATCATATTTTCCAAAACGCATTATTTCATAGTGTTCAGAAACAATCAAGTGAGTGACAGCACTAACTCTGTAAGAATGCCAGCCTAGATATGTTACACGAAGGGCAAGAAAATGCCATAACCAACGAATGAGACCCCAAGAAAACTTCTAATCATCAGAAATGGGAAGCACTGTACACTTCAGATAAAGGCCACGGTTAAGGGAAACACAAACAGGGCATCTGACATGCCATGCTTCGCTCATCAGTCAGTGACCACTAGCAGCTGTCCGCCTGAAAGCTGATAGAAACCCTCCGCCAGTTGACTTCTCTTTGCGTCGATCCTCACCTTCACATCCAACCTGCGACGCCAAATGAAAAATGTACCTTTAGCATGTGTTTGAATGGTCACAAGAAAGGAAGGGGAAGGGAGGAGCAGAAAATGGATGACGCAATCTGGACACTTTTAGACGGGACTTCTTTGTACCCGACTTTTGGTTACAAGATGTGAATGGACTCGCTGTCAAAATATGAATCCGAAAAAGTTGCAGATGCTAAACCTCTTTGGCTATTTTCTGCAGGGTCTCGATGATCTCAGAGAAATCCGGCCTCAATGTTGGGTCCTGCTGCCAGCATTTCTCAAGCAGTTCTGTAAGCTTTGGGTGTACGTTCTTTGGAATGGTTGGTCTTAGTCCCTGACATTCACACAGGTCCAAAAAGTATACATGGAGAAATTATTGAACTATTAAATAATCCACACACACACACAGAAAGACAATGGGAAGGATGAAGTTCAAACACACACATACGACATACTAAAAGATGATGCATCTCAAATTACGTGTATGTCTAATATCCAAAAGGAGAAACTGACCTATTAATCATGTCTACTGTGATTCAAGACTATTCGTGTATGAAGTCCAACATTGCGTTTTAGAACTTTCACAGACAGTGGCAATGCCAATGTCTGTGAAGTTAGAGAAGATTGATTTTCTAACGAAGCATTGGAGGTTATTAAACCTACTACCATGATAAATATATTGTGTTGAGTGCATCTACATGATTGCGGATTGCACCAATCTAACGATACATTCAGATGAGCCAGAAAATGTAATATCACATCATTGTTTATTGTGGTTCGGAACTAGCACACATCCTCAACAATTCCTTCAGATACAGCAAAACTATACTACTTAAAAATCCATCCTCCTACTCGAACACCTAAACTTTCATTAGTAAACGCTATTTCCAGAGAAATGGTCTTATAACAGGGGAAAAAAGGAAAAAAAAAAATTGTGTGTTTATGTACAATAATGTCTATTTCAGATATTTTTGACTAGGAGAGAAGGCAAAAATCAAAAGACCCGTTAGAAAATTAAACATATACAGGCATGACAATGTAATCTAGAAATTCAGTAAGAAGCAAAGTCAAAATAGTGAGAATAGCAATACCTTCTGAACTACACCTACAGCAGCTTGCAATGGAGTCAAATAATCATATGGAAGCTGAAAAACATAAAATAATTAGTAGAAAATAATTCAGAAAGCCCACACGTCAGAAACATTTTTGTAAGCACTAATCTTATTTCAAGTAATTTTACCTTTCCTGTCAGCAGCTCCCACAGTACAATCCCAAAACTGAAGACATCAGCCTTGCGGTCATAAGGCTTATGCTCTATAACCTTAGGAAAGCCAAAAAGAGAAGAGGGTGAAGACACTGTCACCACATGATGAAAGTAAAAGGTGGACAAAAAGAGTACACAAAAACATGTTTTTTTACGCAGAGAGATGAAGCAGAACAGAAAGGGAAAATGGAAATTGCATAAAGCTGCCCATTGTAGTTTCCATATTTACCATGTGCACTTTTCACATGTAATTCTCATCAATCCCGCATGTAAACACAGAGACAGAAAAATGCATTAGGCCAAGTTATTTCACCGCTAAACCTAGATTTGGGAAATATTGAAATTTTGGTGCACTAATGGTATCAAGTTTTTTTATTAGCAAAAACATTTGTCTTGATATAAAAACATCATGATCTAATACTATTTCTTACTTTCTTTACCCAGGTTTTATTTCTGATATCAGATTTTAGCAACATACAGTACAGCTTGTTACCTTTTGCAGCATTAGTCATGAAGTCCTTGATCTTCTTAATCAGATTTTTATCACTAGTTTCTTTTTCTTGTTTCTAATTGTAGTAACAAACGTCTGCAGGCTCATAACTGGGAGCGTTGTGTGGGCCAGGCAAGTCTGGGCACCCAAGCTTACTGACCCTCGACAGCTAGAAAAACTAGTTCTAGGCGTTTACAGAATGTGGCCAGAGTAGGATACGAACCATAAATTTTTTGACAGCTTGAAAAGACAACCAGAAAAGTAATGAATTCCTGCAACAGAGGAATACTAAAAAAACATCTGAAACCTAGTGCATGAATGAAGATTGTAGAATGAAATCAAAGATCATACCTCAGGTGCCATCCACCGGTATGTTCCAGTCTCTGCAGTCATAACTCCAGTTTGAGCTTGAACTCTGGCAACTCCAAAATCTGCAACCTTCACAATCTGCAAATTAAGATTAACATTCTTCAGCCCCAGCTTGACAGCTTTAACTATAGCTGATGGAGAAAAATGAAAAAGTTAATCACATATCAATAACGTTAGATTGAGCGACTGCCACTATTTTACCATACAACAGTATGGTTTGGCACATATAAATAACACAATAAAAAGAGAAACAAGACAAAGCAGCACACGTGAAAAACAGAAAGACTCCTTGAACGGGTCATGTAATCCAGCTCCTGAATCAATATGGTTAAAATGATCATCTAATGACTACTTCTAGGAGATGCAGATGGACAGCAAGACTTCTTACAAACCAAAGCTATTGTTATAGAAAGGCCAAAAATCTTAGGTACTCTTGAACTTGCCAGTGACACCTATGAACCAGATGATCCATCATAGATTTCTGCCCCTTACCACCGGTTTCCTTCCATTTACATCTAGCTTTTTACGGGTTCCGAGCATGCATACCCTAAGACGTCAAATTTTACAGAAAACTAATTTCAAACATGACAAAGCTAACAAAATAAAAGCTTCTTTTGTGGCTCCAAGTAACTTTTTAAACAAGTTACTGTCCATGTCTTCTGAGCAATAAACCACCCCCAAGTCAAACAGGGTTCTTTTGCAAAAAGACTTGAAAATTAAATATTTGACAGCAAAGATTGATCTAACAAACAATATAGTAGATCCTGTTAAATAACATAATGTCCTGGAATTTGCGACAATAGTCTGCCATTTTTTTAGTTTTCACAGAAGAAACCAATCAGAAGCTTGAAATAACCATTTTGTAAAGGTCTAAAAAATAAACAGAAAATGCACCATTCAAATACACCTTTTTTCTTACGAAAAAAAAGGCCCATTCAGTCAGGAAGAGAACAGAAAGATGCATAAGCACAATTAAGATATTATATCAACAAGGATTAGCCCACATCATTTATATCTTATATTCAATAAGAACCACAGAAGAGCATGGCTGACATAAGGAATATGATATTAATGCAGAAGACATATTTGATATGATGTAAAATTTTCTTTTCAGTGCAACAGAATAACACGGGGATGGAAGAAAGCAACAAGCTGAAAATAAAAGTGCGATTGCAGATTTCAAACAATGCAAAACAAGAGAAGTCTAGTATTGCAGAGAACAAGAAAAACAGGAGTCAAAAATCTCGTGTCCGAGAGGAGTCAACTCCACCTCTAACAACAACCAAAACGGTTTTCATAGCTACAAACATAAATTTCTACCAAACCTTATCTATCTAGGATTGATAATCCAATAAAAAATTAATTTTCAAAATGTAATCTCACCTCATTCTCATCCATCAGAAGATTGGCAGCCTTGAGATCTCTATGGATTATATTATTCTGGTGTAAATAATTCATTCCTTTAGAGACATCAATTGCCACTCTAAGCAATGCAGGCAATTTAAAAACACCCTTTTGCTTATGCAGAAAATCATAGACACTCCCACCAGACATAAACTCTGAAAGGAGAAATAAATGCAAAAGCTTTATTCATGACAAAAATTAGAAATGAAAGGAACTAAGGTACTCCAGAGTAACAACATAAGAGTACTACCTGTCACTATGCACAGGGTTGGAGGCTTGGTGCAAGCACCAATAAACTGTACAACATTTTTGTGTCGCACCTTTCTACAATAAGAGAAAGTAACCAAATAAGTGTCAAATCGAGGTACATTCTACAAAAAAAAAAAAAAAAAAAAAAAAAAAAAAAAAAAAAAAAAAAAAAAAAAAAAAAAAAAAAAAAAAAAAAAAAAAAAAAAACATTGAATCCAACAAACTCACAACTTAATGGACAAAGTTGTGCTACTAAAAAAAACTCAATGCAACCAAAAGTTTCCAGATCTGAAATAGAAAAAAGACACATATGCCTTCACTCTAGTCATGAAAACGAAATGCAAAAGACTACTTCAAATGCCACACAAAGTCTGAGATCTGGGGCTTATTGAATTGAATATCCCTCAAAAGTATGATTGATGTTTCCTCCGGGTTAGAGAACTTTTAAAGGTTTTGTTCTGCTGTAGATCTGCCTAAGAATTGGAAAAAGCATTGATGGAAACAAAAAATGAGCAAACAAGAAGATGTAACCTCCCAGAGGGCACAAAAGTAGCTTCCCCGAAAAATTATCGATGAAACGGTTGAAAATGCATATTCATTGATAGCACAATTTCCTGTGCGTTCAATGAACCCACACTTTTCCATTGGTATGTTGGCCAGAAATGCTACTGAACATATGGATAGGTTGGATCCAGAAGGCAAGGATTTTCTCATGCCAGCTAATGACAAGAAGAGAAGTTACATTGAAAAAGTATCAACATTGAGGGGATTTAACAAGGAAGTTTCTTGGAGAAACTAGAAACATTTGTTTAGATCTGCTAAATAGAAAAGCAAAAGTTGCTTTTGTCAGAACAAGTAATACCTCATAATGAAAACCTCCTGAGCAAACTCACGTTGCATATCAACATCAACACGCTCGGGCTTGAGAATCTTAATAGCAACATCCTGGCTACAGTAGGTTCCTCGATAACTGAAGATTTTATGATGCCCATAGAGTGAGTATCCATGGGAAAAAATTATCGTGAACAGAATGAAGAGAACACATTAACTTACAGATCACCGTATGATCCAGATGCTATTTTTTTCTCAAATTTCAGCAATCTCAAATCGATTTCCCATACATCAGTTCCATCATTTGGTATTTTTACATGATCAAATACAGGTAGTTCATCGGCTTGTTCAGTCAATATGGGCAATCCTTGAGGCTTTGACCAGGCTTGCTTCTACAATGAAAAAATCAAAGTACCAAAAAACCTTAGTACATTTTGTCAAGTTTAGGGTCAAAGCATACTAACATTCACGCACCCATACACACAGACACACATAGATGATAGAATATTTATCATCATGAAGCACATAGGACGCCTGTGCTAACCAAGAAAAAGTTCATGATTATTTGATGGAACCTAGCTCCCCTTACTTACTCCAAACCATGAAGGAGAGACTTCTACACAGACTGATCAAGAACAAGGTGACACCCAGCAAGAGAACTCCTTCTCTGGCAGTTGTATTTTCTTCACTGCTAATGTGCAGTTATATCTCTAGGTAAAGGCAATTTAATGGAATCATTTCAGATTGGCTCAAAGAAATTTAACAAGCATCATGACCTTATTATTAGTAAAATAAATTTTCATTTCACCGATGATAATGACAAATCAATGGGAAGAAAGAGCTTTTTAAATGGAGAACATCGGTCTTCATGTCCACCGCTTATTAAAAAAACTGCACTTTCCCAGCCATACTCCCTTACTCCTCCCAGCCAGCTCACTCAATGAATGGGTTTTCTACAAAAAAAATTATCGGTCGGAAGGCAGGCCAGTACATAAAACTAAAATGAAGAAAACAAGGGATAGAAATGATTATTCAATGATCTAAAGCAACTTTTCTAGAAAAATTGATCATTAGGATGCGAACATACAGAATGCTAAAAAATGGTTTAACAAAACGATAGGACAGGAGACCAACTGCATTGCTATTCGTTGATATTCTTGTTCTTTGTCTTACCAAACAAAGTAAGCATCATAGCAACATCTACTAGCATGAAAAAGAATTACCTCAATCTTTGCAATTTCTTTCCCTATAGCCTCTCTCAAGCGTTGAGTTTCCTGAAAGATTTCATTACCAAAACCTCATAAGCAGAAAGGCCGACAAAAACAACTGTGAGAATCTATGCAATTACTGTTGTGTTGATAATTTGATAGAATCCTCAGACCATGGGACAGTTGTCCATGAATCAAACCATAGAAAAAGATACAAGTGGTTGGAAGTTTAGTAAGGACGTGATAAGGACATTTACAGAATTAAAACAAATCATAAATTGTTAGTTCGCTTCCACTACACCTCCATGATTAAGCTCAAACTTGTCATTCTCTCTATTAAGACATTTTCCATTAATTATCCTCCACAGGCAGGCACATAGTACTTTAGAGTGGTTTTTCAAGGACAAGTCACTGACAGCCATTGGGAAAGGGCTACCCGATTCTGGTAAGTCCTCTTCCAATTTACTGCAAATTGAGGTTACTTCTATTGATGTATTAGCCAGACACCCACATCCAACCATCAAGATAACCATCTCAACAAGAAATCCGCAGGATTTATCAACTACAGTCACACAGGAAAGTAAACATCAGATCAATCAGGTAATTTCAACAGAACTGAAAATTTGTTTGCCTTATTAACAAGTGAAAAAAGATCCAAACAATGCAAATATTGTCTCAGTAGCAAATGGAAGAAATCAGCTGTCACTTGTCAGGCATTTTGTTCCCCTCCATGGGTTATCAAAGGACTGGGATGATTTTACACCAATAGAAGATCTATCTTTCCCCAACAGAATGAGAAAATGCAAGGCGAATATTTTCCCCAATATAGTAACTGTTTGAATCGTTTAACATATACTATGTACATCATTACCAAGTTGCCCCGATACCAATACTGATGGCAGAATTGAAGATTACACTAACCTTAGAAAAACTGAAATTTACAGAAATGGGCCATACCTCATATTCCCATCCATCCACAACAAAGACATCGAGAGAGTAACCATCTGTGGTAGAGAACGCATGCGCCTCTTGTATGTTCAGTCCAATTTCAGCAAGCAATGAAGTTAACTGAAGCAACACATAAGTACAACCATTATGGACATCCAACTAAAAGAGAATATCATAGTTGTACTGGACTACTATCATGGAATTGATGAAAATACATCACACCCTTTTGACATCCAACACAGGAACCTTACATACACAACCAAAGACTAACGGTACAAGAAAGTCAGGAGAAGAATCAGGTTTGAGAATGTGATAGGGTCCACCAAGAACACAAGTAGGCTGCAAGAGAGTAACACACTTCATTGCTAGTCTAGGGCTAAGTATATGCTGGGGGGTTTTCGAATTTCGACTCATCATGTATTTGAAATTTTGAACTACTATGCCATTAACAAGACCGACCTAGACAAAATTCAATGATAACAAGTTATATGACAATAATTACATGCTTCTACAGTCCTGTTAACTGTGGTGCACAAGAAGATCCGAAGTTTTTCTAATACTCTTAGGCACCAGCCACCATTTAAGTACATGGCCCATTTTTTTTACATTGGTGCACACCAACTGGCCAGCTCCATATCTGGAAATGCATTGATCATTCAATTTTCAAGGGTGAGCCAGCTTCCTAGCCTCTCCTTTAGCCATAATGCCCCATGGTAAGTCACTTCTATCGAACTGCTTGACAGCAGTATATATTAACCAACAAAACCACAACGGATGAAAATGAGTCCACATAAAAATTAGACTTCATGAAGTGATGGATGAACTCTGTAGGTCAAACACATGCATCCTGCAGCTTACGAACCCAAATGTATACCTATTTGGGCTACAGAAAAAGGAAAGGGATGCTTTTTGTACACCTTCACAAATTACTGTTAGGAAATTTTCAGCTATATAACCTTGTCATCTAGATGCGCATCTGCAAAGAAATGCCAAGAATGATAAATTACTGCGAAGATTAGTTTTCACTTCCTCAATTGTCTTAAATAATATTATAAAAAGCAGAAGCTTGTCATCGAAATAACACTTCTGAAAATGAAATGTCTATAATGCAGACCTTCAGCATCGTTTATACTTATGTTGTAAATTTTAAATTTCTGTGATGCTTACTTGGTAAATCATTAAAAAAAAAAGTACCTCATAATTACCATATTTCTCTCTGCTTCATAATCAGGATAGGTGTTAGACTAATGAGATAAATTGGAAATGTGGAATTAGTTAATTCACTTGATTTGTCAACAGAATTTAGTAATTTCTTTCAGCTAAAATCATATAGAAAATCCAACAAAATATTGGTATCACAGATCTGACAGATCATGAGCACAAAAATTCAAAACAATATCTAAATCATACTGTCTCAATAGTTTAAATAACTAACAAAATTTTCAGTCTATATATAGTTATATACATATATCAGTATTAATTAAGCCCACCTACAATAACAGCACAGCTAGCGGCGCCGATAAGAGATCCCAGATCCGTCATCGAGTAATGACNATCGAGTAATGACGATCTATGAGTGTGGAGTGGTCTTAAAGATATATTACTTGTAAATCAGTTGCTAGAAAATGTGAAGTGCTCTTAGAGATCATTTTCAAGCAAACTCTCATGTCATTATGTCAATAAATATCCATCAGACTGCAAGAAGGAATTTCTACAAGTGATCACATGAAAAAACTAATTCATGAAAAATCACTCACTAAAACCTTGCCATATGACTCACAAGGTTAACATTGAGGGAAAGAATAAGTTGATTAACTAAGATTATCATTGTGTCAACTATCACCTGACTAAGCAGCTTTGGCTTGTCATCTGTTGAAAATGTAACCTCATGCATTGGCCTGCAAGAGTGTTGGCACAAGTCAAGTTCATGTGAGAAAGGTAGAAATAAAAACTGCTGTTAGACAGTATCCTACAAAGTTTCATTATTTACAACAAAGAACATGAGAATAATATTTAGAACTAAAGCAAGCTAATCTTAATAACACAGTTAACTGGCAAAATGAGGTCAGGAAGAGATCAGTAGATGAGAAGATGAAGACTAGCAATCTGAATCAACAATCTTGATAAGCAAGGCTTGACTACTTTAAAGTTTAAACAAAAATAAAATCATTCCATAGTTAAAACTTATAAGCTAATCAACATTATATCATTAATTTGACATAAGAAAATCTGCCAAAAGGTGCTCTATCCACCTGGTTAGGGATCTCGAATTCAGACCTACAAGTATGGACAAGTCCAATAGCCATATTGCCTATTTCTCTTCCCCCGACAAATCCAGCAAAATAATCATAAAAACCTTTACAATGTTCTCTCACAAACAAAATGTACAGGGAGTACACATAATTTCGAAAAACAGGAGATGATGAATGTAACTCAGTGTATTCAATACAACTTCAACAACCAGGAAGCAGGTTTGGCCTCCAGTAGATCTCCACTTCCCAATATTTTATTTATTCATTTGTCGCTTGCCACCGTAACATATGGAACTCAACAACCTGTTTGCCCATTGCCAACACATCCATCATCTTGAGATGGACTGTTCATTGAGTCGTGTACACAAGCTTCAGAAATATGGACAACAAAGAGCAATTCCTATTATTTAACTTAGGGAAAGAACTATTAGAAATGAAACCTTCTTAATCACATTGGACAAGTTCATTATAGTCGAAAGTTAAAGTCGTAGAACAGTATATTTCTTTTTCTCCTAAAATGAATATCTAGAATCCTAGATGCACATAGTTTCATGGCAATCACAAATTCTACCATAGCAGTTGTGACAAGAAAAAAAGTGGCACAGGAGCTCAAGTTGTCAAAATCAGAAACCATGCACATGTCGTTCATGTCAGGACCCTAGTCACATGGGTACGGCTAGGAGGGCCCCGTACCCTACCAGTATGGGTACGGTACGGGTACGGGTACGGGGTTGGGTATGGCTGGAAAATATAAAAAATAAAAAAAAAAAATCAGAAAAATCTAAAAAAAATCAGAAAAAATCAGGAAAAATAAAAAAAAAACTAGTAAAAATCAGAAAAATTCAAGAAAAATGTATTTAAAGGAACACCCTTAGCATTTTGTTATTGTTTAAAATTTTTTGATATATATATATATATATATATATATATATATATATATATATATATATATATATATATATATATATATATATATATATATATATATATATATATATATATATATATATGTCCGTGTGTACGGCCGTACCCCGTACCTACATTTTTTGAAAATGGTCCGTACCCGTACCAATACCGGTACCCGTACCCGCACTCGTACCCGTACCTATGTGACATAGGTCAGGACTAGGTCTGACCTCGTCAAAGTCAATTGAGTATTAAAACGTTATTACATATCTGTTTCTGACAAAGAACCTAAAACATATATATCTACACCAAAAAAATTACAGTTCAGGATTAGTCAGCTGACGAATGACTAGGCTGACTAATTGACTAGTCTGACCAACTAGTCATAGGTTTGAAAATTGAAAACACAGGTTGGTTGATAACCAACTCAACTGAGTAGGCATTTTGACAACTAAGAAAGGAAAACAAAGAAGCGCAGGCAGTGGTGACAAGAGATAAATTTGTGCTGTGAATATAATATGATAAGACCAATCTGTAGCCCACTATCCCAAAGCATCATGAAGTAGTACAAAAACTTTCCAATTTGCATAACATTGTCTAGAAAAGAGTAAAAATACCTAAAAAGCAAGCAATTTCCATTCACAGTGCTATCATCATCATCCTTGCATCCGTTGCCTTCGAGAGCAAGGGCCTCAAGGTTTGGTGACGAGCCGAAGGCAGGTGGTGGATGTATACTGTGAAGAATTCCCAGAAACAAATGCAAAAATATTCAATGAATAGACAACAAAAGAAAAGAACACAATGACTAGACAACAAAAGAAAATAATGCTTTAGCTGCATTACTGGAAAAGCGAAAGTAGCACTTTTCAAAAAGGAGAACTTACTGACAAATGAAAGAAGGAAAAAACCAAGTAAATTGCTCAAGCTCAACATGTTGACATGCTTTAGAATATCTTCAGGACATTACAACACATCAAGTAGAAGACACAATGACATAATGGCAACAAAAATACAAAGAAACTTATTGCACCTGTGTCTAATCATGCAGCTAGAGGAATCTTGTCTGTCCTCTTCCTCCGGAGAGCTTTGTGGCAGACAACCGGCCTTCCCATCACCGAGGGTCACAACCTGCACCAAATAAATTAGGTGAGGCAACCTTTGTCACTTAAAATTGAAAATTAAAAGGGGGCCAAGAAAGTAGGAATAATTTCATGTCCACCCTTTCCAGACAAAGGAAATCTAGGAGAAATTTCTGCCAGTATTGTAAAGGATCAGTTCAATTATGTTAGCAAGTATTTTAGTAGGAGGAATGAGTTGCATTATCGACTAAAAAAAGCGTCTTTAGTTATCTTGATGGTAACATATGCAGTTCAAACACACGGAGCAGCGCATCATAGAAAACCAGTTAAAGGCGGCAAAGACTTATTTGCGGGGACAAGGCCCAGTTTGTTACAGAAGGAAGAGTTGCACGATTCAAATCCCAGAGACCTGAAGCATGAGCCTCCTGTAGATAACAACTTCAGTACCTTTCCTTGTGCATTTATTTTAGATACCTAACGAGGACAATCTCAATACATTTGCATAAGTATTTTGTTTTCCAGGAGAACGGAGAACAGTTATAAAATGAAAAACATTAGAGATTACTGAAAAGTTACTAAGCTAGCCATCTAGCAAAGTATTGAACATGCACTCATCTGAAACCAACAACACTGTCCTTGATATTTCCATAAAGCCTGATTGTAGTTGTCTTCTATATCCTTCTTAACAAATCCATTTTTCTTTGCATTCACATGACACCTCATTGCCAGTGCTTAAAAACTTGATGGAATCATCTGAGCTTTGGCTGATTCAGCTGAGTTTTGGCCAAGTTAGCTGAGTCACCAGTTGGGGTATTTGTATGTATACTCTATCAAAACTCACTGTATTACCAGAAATGATTTACATATACAGTAATAATGTAATTATAGCAAAATACTACCTTCATAAGCATTATTATACACAATATATAAAACCTATCCATGTTATAACAAATTAAAAATACAATTATGTACACATGTAGATATCCTTCATGCAAAAAATGAAGAAATCAAAACCAGGCCAATTCACCTAGTTGAACCTGTGAGCCACGAGTAAATGCACATGGGCTTCGCTAAATTCTTAAAGAACAAAAAAATTTTAGTGCCAGTATACAAGGTACACACATGGCTTCTAAAACAGTAAAAAGTTTGACATATGGTAACCCAACAGAGCTAAATTTAAAGTTATTTTGTTGGCTCTTCACTCTCTTTGCAAAGTATGTAGTTCCCGTAAATATCTAAAACAGTTACCTGCACTTTGCAAAATAAAAGATAGATAAATATAGATAGTAGATGTGATCTCAGGAAATAAATCCTGGTCTATGAGAAGATGAATAAAGAGCAACTAAGTTATTCTCCATATTACCTTTCCGACACATCTGCAGTACTATGCAACAATGAGATTGCTCACACTGTTTTTTTGTTATATAACGTAGGCAATGCAAACAGGATCTTAAATTCCAAAAAGACTGCATATTTTTAACAGGCGGATTCAATTCTGAGGTACATTTTCTAGTTTCGCTAATGTTTCTGCTTTTAAAGACCGCCCACAACATATTATTCTGGTCTGCTGAATGCATCCATATGAACGACTAGTGGGAGATTGATCCCTGTTTCCAAATTCACATAATGCAACAAAAAGAAAAGATGAAGAACACTTTGGAATCATGTACAAGTGAACCTCCTGGAAGTCCCAACACTGAACTAACTTAAGAACATAAAAAGGGTGGACACAACTACTGTATAGACATCCTCAAGTGAGGTGGTTCAACCATTTCAGAAGATCTTTGATAGAGACCCATAAGTTCCCACCAAAACCATTGCCCATAAAAGCAGCAACCTGAGCAAGATGAGAGCATCTTTATTCGATCACTGCAGACAGAATCATAGAAGTTCCAGCGGAACATTCAAACCGTCAATGCATGGAAACATAAAAGCTTGTCATCTCGTTTCTTTTTTTCTTTATCATTTGAAAAGTCGTAAGATGAAAAACAGTTCAGCCTGCTGAATTGCAATAACTGTGACAACTCTTCAACTAAAAGGGATGTGGTCCACCAAAAGTGTCAGGCTCTAGTGGCAAAACAGAATGGTAAAGGTCGTGATTTAAATGCTTCCCAGCGACCACCTAAGACTGCTCTGAGGTTTAACGGATGTTAAGGAGACGGGTCCTAACAGCACAAGTTGATGTTCCAACCGTGGCCATGCATGAACAACCAAAACACCACAAACTGTTGGGATGAATTTACCTGAACAAGGCGAACATCAAATACTGGCCTCTTGGCAGGATCCTTTGCCAAATGGAGCAACCTCTTGTGGTTGAGAACATCTTCTGCCCTCTCCACATTGACATCCAGCGCATAACTGCAGTTACACATAAGAGCGATTCCATCAACTTCTGTTGAACTAGAGAAAATACGTTGGCTCGACGATGGAACATAATCAAAACATTCAAGACGGGAAATTTTGAGCACCGAAAACAAGAATTTCAACACCATGTCGCACGCAAACAAAATGGACTCGAAAAGGTGCATGATCTTTTACATATAAAGACTCCACGGCTGATGTGACAAGCATGACGCTTATCCCAGCAGGCCATCAACAATCGACATAAACGGGAAAGAGAAGGAAGAATAGACATTTGATCAACGTATATAAATCAAATTAGAGTGCGAACCCTAATCCTTTCATAGCCTCAATCATCCAAACGACTTATCAATCCACAAAAAGAAAAAACAAAAACCCATAATCCGCCAATCAGAACAAGAAGAAGAGATCAGCAGAAAGCAACGTCGACTCTTATACGCAAGCCAGAGCCCAGAAAGTGCTTCATCTCTTCCGAGCCGCAGATAATTACGACAATAAGAAGAAATTATCAACCGGATTTCCAAACGCCTGATCCCATACCAACCGCCGACAATGACAAGGACAAGAACAGAACCAGAATTCCGAAACCGTCCACAATCTTCTACGCTGCTAGCAACCGGAACGCAAAAGAGATTAACAAACGGAATTGCGAAAACAACCGATCTTGCACCGTCTTCTGTGAAAATGACGGCGATCAGCAAAGCAGCCGGCTATTCACGGAGTTGCGCAACAGAAGAGAAGAAATCGGAATTACCGCGGAGGAAGCCGATTGAAATGGTTCCAAAGCTCGTCCTCGAATCCCGGGAGATTGACATCCTCGTTGCCGGACTCCTTGAGCCGCCGGAGCACCTCCGCGAATACCTCAAGCTTGTGACGGTGCTGCGGCTGGCCGTGAGTCGGCGACGACTCCACCGCCCTGCTGCTGCAGCTCTCCGTGTCATCCATCGCCATTCGTCCACCTTCCTCCGCAGACTCAAGAACAGAAACCGAAGAAGAAGAAGAAATTAAAAAAAACCGATAAAAGCAAAGGCGGTTTTCTCCGTCTCCGTCCCTAGAGAAGATCGCTCGCTTCACACGTTCCGCCTTCTTCCGTCATCTCTTTCGGCACACTCGCACTTTCACGTGAAAGTTACTAAATAAGCGAAAACGTGACCTCTCCCTCCCGCTCGCTCGCTCTACTCGGATAAATAAGGAAGGGGAAGAAGGGAGAGCGATCGGCCTTTTTTGCCGTACCTCGCAATTACGTGTAACGGTGTGCCGGCCGAAGTGGATTCGACCCTCCCCTCTCTCTCTCTCCCTCGCTCGTGGCATCGTCATCATCGTCGACCATCATCATCACCGCGTGATTACGGTGGTGGTGCCGCTACCTTCCAACTTCCTAACCGTATATTCGTAAAACCAACCGTATCCCTTCAAGCATATACGAAATTTTCGTGTAGGCTACTCACATTTCGATATATTTCCGTCAACCGTCCTCATTTTTCCCGAAATTGCTCGACACGCGCTTTCTAGGTAGAAGTAAATAATACCGTTTCGTATCAATTTCGAAAAAGAGGCAAAACTCCGACTCCGAGGCCGCCCAACGGTTGCCGTTATTAAAAGTATAATATCGGGTTTCCCGGCGATCTGTTGGACAGATAGGGGAGAATATATAAAAGGGCCCGCAGATAACCGGGCTTTTTCTTGTTCTCCAAGTCATAAATGCATCGGATGGGGCGCGATCTCATGGGGCCCTCGCTCACCTGACTTGGGATGGGTGCGTAATCGCGGCCGTCGAACAGGAAGATGACGGGTGGTCGTGGTCCGGTTCTCCTCGAGCCCACCATCACTGAAGTTTGACCAATGGGTCAGGTGGGTCCGCTTTGGAAAGGTTGATCATGGCGGTGCAACTAGTGGGCTCGGTCTCAGCAATTGGGCGCACCCATGGCTAATGTGCAGTAAAAATTTAAAAAAATCATTATCGATCTAAGCTTATCAAGTCGGCTTGGGTCTTGTTTTTCAGGTCCAAGTCAGACCAAGTACCGAGAACATAGCGGCGGCTCCACCGGCAGGGGCGGAGCCAGGATTTGTTGCAAGGACGGGTCAAATGGAGACTGGGTTTTGAAGGTTGGATTTGGGTAGGGCCAAACTCAAGTTACATTTAAAAAATACATAAAGGTAAAAAAAAAAATCAATTTTTACAATAAAATTTTCTTTTTTTCATTTGTTAGTACCTGCGCTAAATGGTTAACATAATTTTTTGTTTTCTTAATTCTGGGCGAACGATAGGTTTTATCTCACCGCCCAGAAAAGGTCCGAAGGCCCTCCCATTCTCCTTGCCTCCGGGATCCTGAGTTGTGTCGGTGTCAGCGATAGCAACGGTGCACCCTTCAACTTGGATGTCGCGTTCTACCGCCTTAAGATACAAGAACATAGCGCCCACGAGAATCAAACAAGAGACCTGTCTTTATAAAGGCTCCTAGCTCCACCGCTATTAATGTGCAATAAAAAGTGAAATTGAATCCCTTGGGGTTGCGTGTCGGCAGCATTTAAATCGAAAAGAATTACATTTTTAGAAAATGACCAAGATAGGTAAAGTAATGTCTAAGAAAATGACAGTTTTTACAAAAACCATTGGAGTTTTTGGTTGTCATTCTCCTTTAACATAAAGTTTCATTAAAATTTGGTTTTATTGAAATAAAGTATTTTAATGAGTTTTAAATGACACTCAAAACCTAGTTTTTGCATGCCTTTGTTTATTTATTTATTTAAGAGGAGGGACGCCCACCGTATGGCATGATCCGGTTTCTTTTGAAGACTACCTGGCGCCTGCCCATAGACTCAATACCGGAAACAAAATTCTGGCAAGTGGAAAGCGCAGAATGTTTTTTTAATATCAGTCATGCACATTTATTTACGGAGCTCGGATCAAAGAGCCTTTAAAGTTACGTGGCCGGACCTTCTTTCTCTCTCTAGAAAACCAAAGAGAAGGAGAGGAAGAGGAAGGGAGGGTGGATGGAGGGGGCGAGTCGGAGCCGCGTTGGCAGCTGAGGTGGAGTAAAGGAATCTTATCCACGTTTTAATAATAAAGAAAAGGAGGAGACGTCGGATGCGTTGATGGAGGGAAAGAAAGTCAGAGGGATAATTGGTCTCATGGATGATGAAGGTTGAGAGCACGCGTCAATTTATCTGATCTTCCATTGTCTCCTTGTGCGGCGTGTTCGGGTGGGACGGAGGCCGGTGGAGTTGGTATGTGTTTGAGCCGCCGGTGCGACGGAAAACCACGTGTTTGTACTGGTCCGCCACATGTTTCAAACGAGTGAAATTCGTCGCAATAAAACCGACTAGAATATTGGGTACCTGCAAAGCTATTCATGGTGGGCACCGTCGTGATTTCATTCATGACATGTTTACGGACCAATTAGTATACGGTGGGCGGGAACAATTTTCAAATCAAACATGGGTAAAGGGAGGAAAAGGTAATAAATACTCAGTTTAATTAAAAGTCGGATTAATCCGGATCCCACGGTTTATACATGCATAATCGGCAAAGTTACTGTGTTTGCTCGAGAATCGCTCGAGCCAACTCGAGTCGTCCTCACTTGCCCAATTCGTCTACAATGATATACATTATGGTTATTTGAAAACTTGATCGAGTCCATGAGTCAACTCGCTAACCTAGTGACCCGGTCATATGCCAATCCAATTTCGAGTCACGGGTTTACCAACTATTCATAGACGAGTTCCGCTCGTCATCAAACACGTTCTTATAACTATGGAGGAAGCTTCAAATCTATTTATTTGCTATTAATTGGGTGTGAACGACGTAGGATTACTTAGAGTAGGTGTTTGGTGACTTGATCAACTAGATAAGTTTGATAACCGTCACCCTAGTGTTGATAAATGCAAAAAAAAAGACTTTCCTTAATTGTAGGTATTTGGTGAAACTCTCTCTCTCTCTCTCCCTCTCTCTTGTGCTAACAAATGTTTTAAACAAAATGGAACATCCTAATGTGTTTATAAACAAGATCCGTCGACATATATATATATATATATATATATATATATATATATATATATATATATATATATATAGAGAGAGAGAGAGAGAGAGAGAGAGAGAGAGAGAGAGAGAGAGGGGGGGGAGTGGAAGAGCATTACATGCGGGGAGGCAGAGGCGGCGGAAGCGGAGGCGGAGGCGGGTTGAGGGGAAGAGATAAGGTAAAAAAATGAGGGAGGAGGCTGCCAACTGCCGCGTCTCATTAAATGAGGGAGGAGAGAATTATGCGAGGAATCAAGAGCGTTGGCACGTGAAAGTCGCCGGCAGGCGGAGGACCACCGCTTTCTCCCTATCTGCGTCACCGCACGGGCTCCCCGACGACTTTCTCTCTCAATACAAACACGAAGGCTAATTATCTGAACCCCGTTCTTCTGGTACTAATCTGAATTTTGAAAAAATTAAACACGCGAAACAAATTCCTTGGAGGTGGCTTTTAGCAAATAGTTGGTAAGTCACATTGTTTTGCGTAGGTGGCCCTAAGTTGAGGAAGCACAAATTGCATTTTTTAATTGCTTTGCATACGTCTTGAGCCTTTTCCCATTTAATGTGTAATAGTAATTTTTTTTACGTAAGCGTTTGATTGCAGAGATAAAACGAGAGGGGAGGGGAAAAACTGTACCGCCGGGTGAAATTTCACCCGCCGTACAGAGTGAACTTTCACTCGTTTCTCGTTAAAGCGAGCTTTCCTGCAATCAAACAGGGTCTTAAATCGGAAGAGGGTTAAATTTCATCCTGTATTTTTTTTTCAGAAAAAATTACCGTGATAAATTTACCACGTTAAATTCTTCCTTGCAATCAAATGCAACCTAAAGTAGAATTGACCTGCCATCCTTCATTTGTTATGTCATTTTATAAAAACTATAACACTCAATGCACTTTTTATTTCACCTCAATAAAAAAAAGAAAGAGAAAAGAAAAAGCTAAAGTCTCTTTATTTAAACATATCATTTGTACTACATTGGTACTCTACAGAATCCATACAACTCATGCTACCAATAAGTATATGATCAACTCTCCACACATCTCCTTATCTTTGTATTTAAAAAAACATACTGGTACTTTATTATTCAAAAGCTAGTGTGTCTCTCTCTCTTTTATATATATATATATATGAAGAGAGAGAGAGAGAGAGAGACAGAGAGTCAACTTTTTTGTTATTAATTGGCTTGCTTGGCACATTTTTTTTTATATTTATTTTTTACTTTTTCTTTAAGAAAATATGAATGTGATTTTCATATCCAGAAAGTTACCAACTCGCATAAAAATAGCGAAGTTTGATTCAACATGGACGTCACTTTTTGGACAAATAAAACTTATCTTGTATGTCTGAAAGATATGAATCTTATGCCAATTGAGATAGCTTTAGACATGAAGATTAATCTATCTAACTTGTTTCTTACCAAGTTTAATAATATGTAGCCGATCAAACCATCACCTAATTGTACGCTTTTTTTTCATCTAAACATTCTAGGTCTCATGCAAACGCAAGAAGCTGGGGTGGATATAAATGTTCTATAGTAATTTTTTAATGTGCATAAAAGACTACCTAACTTAAACATGTACCATAGTGATTGGTTCCTTCCAAACGGAGGATGGTTCAATTTTGCAATTTTTTGGAACTTCTTTTATTACCTGACAGCATGAATGAGATATAAATCAACAATTATTAGATCGTCCCAAAACAAAGCTCAACTTAATATGTCACAAATTTAAGTATCAAAAGTCTACACTTCTCATGTTTTCAAGTCTACAAAGTCATATTTAGATATTTTCAAGTCCGACGATAATTTTTTTTAATCAAAAATGGCTCCTCGTGACATTTTGCTCCCCATGTCTATGGTTGATATGTTCGGGAAAATGAACCCGAACATTGTCTGACATGGATAGTTGCCTCCGCGTCAGCTCGTGGCCTTTGGTGGTTGTGCGGGGCAACATGGGGCTAGGCTTCAGTGGCGGAGCCACATGGTGGCTGGTGTGCCCACGCCAACTTCACAAAATTAGTTTAATGCATATGTTAATGTTTTGATTATTTGATTGTTATGCATATAAATGCCAAAAAAAAATTAAAGGTTTTGAATGAGTGCCCCTACCAGAAATTCTTTTTGGCTCCGCTAGTGAGGTCAGTAGGAGAGGTTTCCTGAGTCAGGCCAGAGCCCACATGGTTTGGCAGCCGAGGGTGCCACCTGTTGATTACAGCATTAGCGTGTCTTTGTCCCATTTAACGACGAACAGAAAAAGAAGGCAGGCGAGGTGCGACCTCATTCGTGATCCATTTGTTTCATGAATTTGACTTAAAAATCTGGATAGATACATATTATAGTGTTTTATGAATCGGTCTCAAACTTCAAAGCAGATTCATGAAACGTGCATAGAACATCAAGGGCACAAGCATGATCTGCGATTACCTCAGCAACCACTTAAACACTCTCTTGTGTATGTTTAATACTGTATACTTTTTGTGGCCATTTGACCCAGCCATGAATTTGCTCAATAAACAGGGTAGATTCATAGAACAATATATTAGTGTATTCCAGTATTCTATGGATTGAAGCTATTGTTTGGGGCAGATTCACATGAGAGTAATATTGTCAACACTTTATTTTAAAATAAAAAGTTGGACAGTGACCTCATGGGCTAGCTGATATGGGCGAGCAGTAGAAATGAGCACTGGGCTCTGCTTCAATTTAGGGCAACCACAAGGCCATCTCATAGCTTTGCTCTAAAGCGGCACATGTGGGCTTGTGTGGGCAATTGCACACACGTATCTATAAAATTTTACTTATTCATATTTACATAGCCATTGACTTGTGTTTGGTAGCCTCATATCTTAGATCCATTGACTTGTGTTTGGTAGCCTCATATCTTAGATCCGAGACTGCATTAAAAGACGTGCTTCTTAAGATCTTCGGTTTAAACAAACTAAGGATCTCTGTAACGTAGGTCTTAAATCCAACTTACATGTTAAAAACCACAATTTAAGATTGGATGGGAGAGTGATCCGATCTTAAATCCATAGATTTGAGATCCCAGGAATCTAAGATCACTATGGATCTTAGATCCGCGATGAAACAAACACACCCTAAGTGAAATGGAGCATATATACAAGTTGAAAGATGTTATAAATTTTATTCCTATTAGAAGGAAAAAGGAAAAATTGATGCCATTGTTTTCATCTTTGGACTTTTAGTGGCTGTGATATTTAAGCCACGTGATTGTTTTGCACTTTGGACTTCTATCTATTAGAGGTGCTTGAAATTAAAATTGAATTATTGTAATGTAGAGTAAATCCCTCGATTTATTGATTTGACTTGTAATTTAAAAACAATAATAATGACACCATGCTCTCGTACGGATTTTATATTTTATACAACAAGATAGACAAAATCCATTAATTTATTAAGAAACTGTGGATATACCCATGTGATTATTTTTGCTAGTTAGACTTTTGATTATTAAGAAATGCGTGACATAGAAACATTAATAACATGTTTTAGCTACTTCTTCCTACTAATTTGCATTTTATAGGTAGCTTTCGTATTATTATTTTTTTGGGCAAATTAAAAATGGCCAATAATAAGAAATAGTAATTAGGGATTAAATTGATGAGGCTATTGTTTTTAAATCAAGTTATGGTTGGTCTTTCGTTTTCAGGGGTTCTAAATGAATGCCAAACAAGTACGAAAGAGGCAAGAGGAAACCTCGTGCTGAGGTTTAGCGTGTAAATTAGAATATAGATAATCTTTTTCTTTGAGGGTCAATAGTTATTTTTCCGCCATAGTTTAATTTCTAGTGTCACTTGCTCTCTGGGTTCACAGAGCATGCTTCAGGACCTTTTATGTGACAGTTGATAGAATTTTTTAGCTCCATCGTATTCTAAATATTGTGATAAGAAATAAACTAAAGATGACTTTGACATTTTTTTTGATTTGCAACCGTTAGGGTTTAATCTTAACTTAATTAAAGGAATAAGCAATTATATGTATATACATGTATACACATTTTTTGTTCTTTATTTCCATATAAGAAGTTTATATGAACCTTAGAAAATTGTGACTGCTTTCAACTTACCAAGACACATATGTCCAGAAAAACAAAAAAGAGATCTACCCACTTAGTTTTGAGATTAAAGTTGGCATTCTCACTTTCAAACCTTCAATTTGAAGATGGTAAAGATACTCACCAGAAAACTACTAGCATAAACTGGCAAAGCGTTTGATCGAACCCCAACAAACTATGGAAATGGTTTTTTGTAGTTTTTGAAAAACAAGGCAGCGTTCTCGTGATATTCTTTTTATGTAGTCGCTTTCTTGTAATATTTTTTTAAAAAATATATTAAAGGAGTTTCTGCCTGTTGAGGAGGGAAGGGATGTTGGAAGGTCTAACTTGAACCCCATGCTCTACAATGGAATGTGCGAATGTATGGTATAGACTTAAGCAGTGGTGAAGTTAGAAAATTTTGATTGAGAGATACTAATATATAGTAAATAAGAAAACTCACAATTAAGTAGATGAATACATAGTAAAATGGTTGAGAAGCATCAGGGGCGGAGCCAAGGTGCCGTCCACCCTCATATATATATATATATATATATATATATATATATTACTCGCTCTTGCTAATAGACCTAAGCAGTGGGCCTCGCCGCCACCGGATCGTCATGATCTTCTTTGACAACCCCTTTTTACTCTTCTTTCTTGGCCTCTCTTTCTTTCTTTTTCTTTTTCTTTTTGTTTTCTTATGGAGTTTGTTTCTAAGTGGAAGTCCACAAACATTTTGGATAAGAGCCAGTGGCTAGTAGACCTTTCTATGCAATGGCCCAAAAGTTTTTTCGAATAAAAAAATATATTTTCAAGCATGCACGCTAGCATACGGAACATGTACATTTATATGAAAATAACTGCATAGACACTTTTGTGTTTGAAAGATAAAAAGTCAATAAACTTATGATTTTTTGTCACAAGATCAGCAGGTTCGATCTGACACGTTTGTGTTTGAAAGATAAAAAGTCAACAAACTTATGATTTTTTGTCACAAGATCAGCAGGTTTGATCCGCTGTTTGCAGGACGCGGAAAACAAGATGTCCTATCAGTGGAGGCGCATGTGGGCTCGCTCATTGCCAGATTTGTTGCACCTTAAAATTCATAATCGAAATGTTAGTGCTCCTTAGTCAAAAATTTTTTGGCTCCGCCACTCCGTGCTATTTTCGTGACATACAAAAATGTCCAGTGTTTGTATGTGGCTTATGTTGAGACAAAGAAAATAGTAGAACCATTGCCGCATCTGATACATGTGACATGTTAATCCTAGGGGCAAAGCTTACATTTCGGATTTCTTACTAGGGCCAAATTAAAATTGTCCAAAACTAAGAATGGTATTTTTTTTTTTAAAAAAAAGATGCCATTTTTGAATTTTCGACATAAAACGTCCACTCTTTCAATGCCACATGTCGGTCGCGGCATGCATGACTTCCAAAAGAGGCCCTAAGTGGGGGCAGCAAAAGCCACATGCGATTATCATTATCCACTATGAGATAATAAGTCCACATCATTCTTCATGCATTTTTGCATTCATTGCCAATGGGTGATGATAAGGCCAATCACCTTTGTTTTACTCTTGCAAGCCAGCTAGTTGTGACATCAACACAACCATCAATATAAAATAATTCATTGCTTCTTGTTTTACTTTAAAAAATTTCATTTAGAGGCCGCATTTAAACGCATTTCTTGATACAGTCACACAACTCTTGATTTTGCAGACAGCTGCCCTAAAATTATCATGCTTCACACTTTGCTCTATATTCATGCTGCCAGGGGTGGAGGTAGAAATTTTTTGTCATACAAATATCATTTTAAAATTTTAATAGGGGCTGAAATAACATAGATTAAACTATTTTTTTTAATTTGATTTTTTTTGGTAAATCTGAGAAAGATGGGCATGACCCCGCTAACCCCGGACTCCTTCCCCACAGCAGGCGGCCAACCTTGGTCAATGCCAAGTCATCTATCTGGCCTTTCGGCCAGACTGACCATGTTCACGAATGCAAATCTCGAGCATGCTAGTCCCCATAGCTCTTGGGATCCTAAGACTGGGAGGGTGAAACCAGTGGTAGAGCGAGAAAATTTTTCTGAAGGGGCACTAACTCGTAGGTTTTTATACCTGAAGGGGCACTTACATGTATGCCAAAGTAAATATTAAATGATTTTAAAGTTAAAATGAAAGAAAATTAAGAAGCTGGTGTGGGCACCTGCCCACACCAGCCTATATCTGGCTCCGCCACTGGGTGAGACCCTACCAAAATTTTGTGAGGTGGGTTTTTTGGATTAATGAAAAATTTTGCCTGTTTGAAGAAAAATCACCTCTTCAAATTGGGTTACATGAGGGCAACTTGGTTGCCTTTATTTATTCAACATATGCAGCTGTTATTTAGCTAAGTCAAGGAAAAACATAGTCTGCCATTGGCCTGCAACCTTGGATGACGTGGACCCGGCTCCCGCCTCCACCAATAGAAGCCTTTCGAGGTCCACCTGTCACGCTGTCGGTGCGCGCCCCTATAGTCAATGTCTATGACCAAGATCTTGTGATTATTTGTTGCATAAAATTTTCATTATTTTATGACAAGTTAGATTATGATGTGCTTGACCAATCCAATAAGAGCTGCCTTCGAACCCATTTGATGATTTTGCCAATTTATAACTTACACACAGAATTTGATTCTGATCAGATCTCTGCTGCATTTTATTGGCTCAAAGCCAATCCGTTTGTGACCCTAACTGTGATGTGAGAGAAAGATTTTTCGAATTTTTAAACCAAAAGATGAACATCATCAGGGGCAGAACTAGAAATTTTTCATGAGAAAGGCCAAATTTAAGTTTCTAAATTTTAACTACAACCAAAATATCATTTTTTAAAATTTTTATATAGACAAATAAAATTTTTTAAAATTTATATATAATTTTTTTTGAAGTCAAGCCTAAGCGGACCCTACCTTGACTCCGCCCTAAACAAAATGGAATGCAAGACAGTTTAAACCTTTTTCTCAAGTTGAAAGATCTTCGAAGTTTCCACTGTAGATACCTGACTCTTATGTAAGAGTCGAGGGTTTCAAGTCCATGGATCTCGATGGGCATTTCATGTGGGACTAAAAAAGATAACAATCCAGATCAGAAGGGATCCAGATAAGAAGGAAAAGGTGGGCCCGAATTCATCTGGACCCAAACATTTTGAAGATCCCAGAGTCTTGATATCTGATTTGAGAACAGAAAGGCTAGATAAAAGTTGTTTGTTTCCTGAAATTTCGGAAGCAAATCCTATATCATAAAGAGACAAAAAGGTTGGGTGGAAGCTTCAGATTTTTTTTGGCGATAAGATGAAATACTCTCCTACCCGCCAAAAAAATTGGATTCCGCCATTTCGGTAGGGTCCATGACTCCATGGTCATGTGGCCATCGGACCCATGCACGCACTTTCAAGCAAAGCATGTGATGGATTGTTGATGACATGCATGTATATTATTTTTGACATGCAACTCATCATCATCATCATCATCATCATCATCATCACTCATTCATTCGCTCCTAAATTTATTAGGAGTAGGAACCTGTTCTAAATGTTTTCTGTGGAGGCTGCATTTCACAAAGTTGAGCCTCATCCGAAGCAAGCTTGAATGTGACAGACATGTCGACGGCTGTCCTACTCAACAAAAATCTAAACTGCCTTGTCTTTCTTTGTTGTATCATTCGGCTTGGACTAAAGTTCACGATAAGATTATCTCTCCCTTCCTTTGTTTCTTTCCCTCTCTCTCTTTCTCTTGGTCGTGGCTCATTTCAGCTAGGTGGCACATTTGGAAGGAGCGCAAGAACATGGTCTTCAAGAACACCTTCTCTTTGTCAGATTATGTGGCTCATCTTGTGCAAGGGGATATACAGTTTACCATTCGGTTAAGGCACCGTGGTCCGTCTGCGGCTGGGTGACGGTAAAAAAACAGAAGATTTATCGACAGCCTAAAAACATCAGTAAAACATGGCGGCAGGTTGGTAAAAGTTTTATCAACGTCTTAAACGATCGACAAGAAAGAAAATGTAGCTGAAAACTATTACTGACATTCCAGCATACACCTCGCTGTAGAGTTCTACACCGACGCATCATGTGTGTGGGTAAATAAAAATTATTACCGACATCCTCGGACGTCGATAATAGTACTTTTACCGACATGTGGCAGCCGTCAATAAAACTTTTTATCGACATACAGGTGGACCTCGTTAATATATTTATTGATGCAATTTCATGTGACAGGCGAAAATTTGTTAATTTTTTGTTCTTAATCTACGAATTCCTGACTTCAGCTAATCCTTTCTTCTTGTCTTGACGCTTCCACAAAATTCCAAAATCTTCCTCATAGACAAAGTTTCAATTATCTCCACACCCTCACCTAAATTTGTAAAACTTGATATACCTCAGAGAGTCACAACCCTATGGTAAATTAATAATATCGACTTATACTTGATCGTTTGAATGCAACAACATGCAACACACTAAGTCAGTAATTGATTAAGAAATGCATTCTGAATTAAGAGTTCATTCTCATAGAACAAGTGATCGTTAGTTCTGCAGAAAATAAGTGGCTTTGCAAGCTGACGGCTAGGGGCATCTGCGTCACTATAGTAACCAGCACACCTGCAAAAGATTGTTACAAATACGAGTAGGATAAAATCCATAAGAGAAAAAGAATATTCCTCTGCATCCTGTAATCATAGTTAAAGTATCCAACCTCATAGATCATATTTGTTAATTGGTTTTTAATCATGCAAATGTTGAGGAAAAAAATATTTGCAATTGATATACAATCATTTGTGAAATGCCTAGTATCATTTACCCTATAAGTTGAAGCAGAGAACCTAAAATCATTACCCTAGAACTATATCATAACCTAAAATCATTCAAAAATAAATAAATAAATAAAAACTTTGCCATTAGCTTCCTGCAACCTATATTTCTATCATTTAGATTTTAAAAATTGATGAAGAATACTTGGAATCACACAAACTTCGGTAAACGCTAGTGGGAAGAAGAGGGAGGAGAAAGGAAAAGAGGAAAGAAGAAAAAAGGAAAAGAACGGCTCTGACTAAGTTATAAAGTTGGGAATCCTTTACCAACGCGTGGGAGGCGTTGATAAAGACCGTAGGTAAAATTTGAGTGTTTACTTTTATCGATGTTCGATGCATGACGGTGAATTAACAATTTTAGCGGCACACGTGCGGTCGTCAACAATTCTTCTCCCAAAAACAATTACATCAACTCAAGCATGACCATGTTGACGGTAAAACTAACTTTTCTTTTTGTCAACTTCAGCGACATCCTAAGAGGACGCGTCAGGAAAGACTAGGTTTCACCAACATTTTGTTCTGAATGTCGGCACAAGTAACAGTTTAGCGACATTGGCATGCCGAAAATTGGTAAAAGCCAACTTCAACAACATCCTAGCAGCACGCATCGAGGAAAGCTACTTTAACTGCCGTCTTGTTCTAGACATCAGTAAAAATTAGTCTTCACCGATTTTTCTTAAGCGTCGGTGAATCCGCTTTTCTTCTTTTCGTAGTGTATCTATAGCGAACGAGAGAGAGAAAGAGAGATATTGAATGGTGACTTCGGTTATCTAGCACTACTTTGTTTACTCATGAAGGTTATCTGATCTATCGTGAAAGTGAGAAAAAAAGTGATGAGCTACAATCAGGTGACTCACTATTCTCTCTCTCTCTCTCTCTCTATATATATCTATATATATATATATATATATATATATATATATATATATATATATATATATATATATATATATATATATATATTGAGAGGGAGAGAGAAGATTCACATTCAGTTATTGTAACGAACGGGGTGTATTTCATGTACACTTCTTGCAATTACATTCCCACAGAATCACACACATCCTTAGTTAATATTCTCTCGACACAGGGCAAGAAAGAAAAAGGGGCTGCCATTAGTGGAAACTTTCCTATTAGAAATATACTAAATGAATCCAGCATGGAATTAGTGAGCGGCATTGTAGGAGCCTATATCAAGGTGGTAGAGTGGCAGCGGGGTTTGAAGATCCTGTTAGCTGCTGCCTGTTCCTGATCCGAACCTGCAGCTTCGCCAAGCTGTTCATGCAACGCAGTGCAATCCTCGCTTGCTGCCTCACCCGGTAACCTCGAAACACTGCCTGCAGTCTCACCAGACCCTTGAGAGCCCGAAATGCACGCCTGGCCTGCAAATCACGAACTTGTTATAGAGAAGCAATTCGCCACAGGAATCAGCCTTTTGCATTGCTCTTCATAAACATCAAGATTGCATGGGAATTGTTTCCAAACGAAGATGGGATGCAATAGAATCGCATAAAAGTTTATGGAATTACATTCCCTGAAATGTTTTTCAGATGTTCTAATGGAACTATGCTCTCAGTTCTATTGATCTTCTAACGTAAAGTTCTATTGATAATACAAAGAGAAAAGTCGTGGATTTCTACATTCCGAACCTTGGAGATCACATCCATGTAGTCAGATTTTCAGGAACAAAGGACCTCAAAATCAACACTCAGAAGTGTGATTGCATAGATTTTTGCATAATCAAGACGTGGCTGATTCGGGGTAGAATAACTACTTAGCAGAAAAGAAATTCAATTGGTGAACAATAAGATATAAATAGGAGATACCAAGTGGCCCCTGAAGCAGGCTTGGATCTTGATGGCTGCCACTTCCTCACGAGACAAAAGGTTCACAGCCTGCTGCAAAGCCCATCTCATCTCTTTCACATCCGCATATTCTTCCTCCTCCTCCTGCTCTCCCTCCAGTACTCCTTTCACTTTTCCTGTCCTTAGACTCTGGACAATCTCCTCGTCTTCGTTCGACTTGAGCCGTGACCCGTCCGGTCTTCTTCTGTGAAACCTGAGCAGTTTTCTCTTCACACCATGGATCCATCTTCTGTAAATGATTGTCATTGCTTGTTGCAAGTTCCACAGGAGGGGCTGCAGCTGGTTGTTTCCAATTGGGTTGTCGGTTTTTTTTTTGCCTGGATTTGTCGAGTGAATGGTGGTGATGAATGGGAAGGAGGAAGTCATGAAGGTGGGGAGTCCCTCATACTGTTGCACGACTGGAAAACGTGGAGGGATGTTTTATTCCTTTCTGCAGACCGAGATTTTGCTCTGAACATCGGTTGGCATCTGCTGGACACGAATAGAAAAATAACTAAAAATGTTTGATAGAAAATAATGAGTTTGCTTTACTGATGCCTCTTGAATGCTGTGTTTAATTTCCTTTTAATTAGAATTAGAAGATGACCGAAAGCAGGTTCGATCATCTGCCGATTCTATTTTGCAACAGACTGACATCCTGACCCTCAGCTGGTCCCATCCAATTCAAGCAGTATCAATGCTTTCTCCGGGTCCTTCTTCAAAGCCCAGACCACTTGATGGAATCGCCTCTTGAAAGAAAAACACTTATAAAAACAACATCACAGAAAAACTCAGACAGCAGAGACAGTGTTTAGACTTGACATAGAGGTTTTATAATAACCCTTCCTCGAGCGTTACAAAAATTTGAATACAGTTGGTCGATTGAGCAATTCATCTAGATCAATTAGAAATCGGCGAATTCTATTACACATATATACTTTTAGACAGAAACAAAAATGATAAAGAATAACTGAAAATAAGAACTTTAAAAATGGTCAAATTAAAAAAAAAAAAAAAGAACAGTACATGACGCACGTCACTCTTGCACCATTTCATGAATCGAATTACTTTGCCAATGAATCAATTTGAACAAGCTGACCCAGGCTATGGAGGCCATTCAGCTTTGGATAAGAACTGGTATTTTTATTTTCAGCCTATTTTGGAAATCAGGATAGTGGATGGATTCTTGCAGTAGTAACTGTTCATTCAGGACGGAATTCCTATCTTTGGCATCGGGGCACGATTCTGTTTAAGGAAGCTGGCCAAGTGCTTAATGAGCACCAGATCCTGAAGCTATGTCGGCTGTTTCCGTTTCCGGAATCAGTGACAGGAGATCAATTTCATCCTGGTCAGATGTAGCTAATTGTAGAAGATGGAAATGGTGGCTACACAGACGTATTGAAGGAAAAAATGAGAGGTTCCTGGCGGTTAAAGGAGCGCTAGCAAACCCCACACGTTTATAAAGCTGGCTGCTGGGCAGACGTTATCCGAAATCATATCGGGCGAACCAAACCGCAGCGACGCGATTAAAACGTCAATCATAGAAGGTGGATCTCGAAGATGATGGATGCCCCTTACGATGCGAGTTCTTAGATTATTTGATCAGATCAATGTAGCAGAAAATTAATACACAGCTGCAGTAGTGATATTTCAAGGAATATGCTGGTAGTTCATTATTAGCAACAGAAAATTTTGCTTGTAACTTTACAGTTTTTCCTTTTTTCTTATTTGAAAAAAAAATTCTCAATTACTTCCAAATTCTAAAAATGCATCCGACATGGAGATATCTCAGAAAGGCACCGTTGTTTTAAGAGAGAATACTTCCACTTATGCAAGATGAAACCATGCATTTCGGTCAAACCAACGGATACACCAGCAAGGCGCCTTGTTCCAGTACAGAGAACATGCAAACCATGAACAAGATTGATGGACCAAGGCCTAATTAGTTTTCATTTCAGATAACATCAAAAGTACGAGAATACAGATCTTTCTCATGAAGAACAAGAAATTGACAGAAGCATACGACAACTAAAGTGTCACGTTCTGTGATTAAATGAATAAACATTATAAATGCTGGGAGGCATATTCCCGAGAAGGATGTCAAACACATTAGGATACAAGAACTTAATAGACCATCAGCATCCCAACAACTTCGTTTGGCTTCAGCATTCTTCTGCTAAAAGCCAAGTTTGGCCGTGAATCAGCACCCATCAGAACTCTGACCCGCTGAAGATGTTCATGGTGCAAGAAGCCTGCAGTTTGCATTTCAGGCCATGCGAACTCTACCATGAGTGAGCTCAAGCTCCAACAGATGTGAGAACCCAACAACACAACCACTTTGAAATATGAGCATGAGATCACCATGAATCAATCCTCCAAACACCACAACCTCTTCAATACTTCCCTAACAGAATCCACCAGTCGTGGATCTACACTAAGTTACACGGTCAAAACAATTTAGCAACCAATTAGGCTACAATTTGATGGTCAGACCAATTCGTCTTCCATCTCTTCTTCTTCTTCCCAGTCCTCTCCTTCTATCAGCCATTGTTCTAGTTCATCGATCTCCTCATACTCACTCCCACATAGGTTGCTGAATGAATCCCAACAACAGGATCCTAATTCCTCTCCATGGCATGCCACATTCAAGAAGGGGCGGCTTCTAGCCAGAGCCTCAACCATATCTCTGTTAACACTTCCCATAACTCCCAGCCAACGCAACCTGGGAAAGTAAGGCTTCCAAAACCAACGAAGGGCTAGTTTAGTAATGTGACCACAATTGTAAAGATCCAGCAAACGCAATGAACTGCCATGCCTCCCACCTTCTACCTGCATCGAAGCCAGGGCCATGACAGAAGTATCCCCTATATGGGGACACTCGCGCAGACGCAGTTCAGCAAGCAAAACTCCACATTTTACCAACATTAAAATTCCTTCATCCGATAGACTGGGTAAGAGAGAGAGGTCAAGAACCTGTAAGGAACGTCTCAGGGAACCTGAAAATATGGAAGATACACACTTGTCTGTCAGTCTAGTACAACCTCGTACAGACAATGAGACCAAGGAAGCTGCACCATGGCCAATATAAGATAAGCCAGTATCACTAATATAGGACCCATCTAGCTGCAAGCTCTTCAACTTTGAAAGACAACTTACAGCCTTTAATGCATCATCTCCAATCTCACGACAACCTCTCAAGTCTAAAATTCCAAGATCCTTGTTTGAGGACAACCGTGTGATAGAAAGATCAGTCAGTAACTTACACGATCTCAAGCTGACAGATGTTAGAGAAAGAGATGTTGCAGATATGTCATGAAACACCAAATCAGTCAATTGAGTTCCATTCCAGACCTTAAGCTTATGCAAGTTAGAGCATGAATGAAGGATTGCCCTGAAGCCTGCATCTGTGATTCGACAGAACCCTCCAAGATGAATACTTTCTAAACCTGAGCAGGTTTCTGACATTAAGAGGATCCCAAGGTCATTCACTCGTTTGAAGTAGGTAGGTAGGTACTCCTGACTTCGAACAAGTGAAAGATGCTTCAGCTTTCCATTTTGATTTATCTGTTGTATGCCAAAATTTGTAAGATCAAAGCTTAGAATTGGTTCTATCATAGGTGCATCACGAAGGTCCAGATGAGAAAGTGACACGAGACCTCTGGAGATTGTACTGACCAAAGAATCTGTGATGATATCTACAGAAAGGCATAATTTCTGAAGATTGGGGAAAATAACTGGCCTTGCATTACTTGGTGGACGTTGAATATCCAAATTCATACTTAGAAGTTCCTTCACCATACCCGACAGAATAAAGCCAATCTCCAGAACGACTAGTTTCTCTGATGCCAATGCCCAGACTTGTGAGAAGTTGTGTCCAACAAATGTTGACATGCTAAGGAGCAAACTCAATGACTGCATCAACCATGATATACAATATATTAAAATTGGGATAAATAAGAAGGTAGCAAGAAATTAATACACACACACATGCTAGGGGATCCAGTATAAAAGCAAACATAGTAACAGATTTTTTGAGGTTATGATTCTGAAACAATTTATGAAGAATGTGAAGTGAAAAGACAGATATGTAATTATTGGTACAGTAATACATCTACGTCAGTAGCACATAACTACCAGTATGTGGACCTAACTGCACAGCCTTACGGAGAAAAATAGACACATAGACTGTAAGTTCTGAACAACTTGGTCTTTCGTGACGCTAAATCATATGGCAAATACGACAATCAGTATCTTAATTAACTTGGGCAATAGCTAAGCAAGATAGCCTTCAATCTCTAAGCAAGCATCTCTGCTAGAATTTTCTGAAGACCGCATGATGTCAATTTGAACAGGAACTAAAATAAGCTATCAACAGCTTCCAGACCCACCAGAACCAAAATAAACTATTTTCACTTGAGCAAACTGTTGTAATATCATGGAGCACCTAAGTGATACAGTACCAGAATTCAGACTCAGGATCAGTCAAAGCCATAAAAAAGACTAATCAGGAATAGGATTAGTCAGTCTAAGTTGATCCAATTAAGGACAGACATAGCCACAAGATTTAGTGAAAAAATAATATAGACATAAAAGCTTACTATTAATCACATCAATGGCAGATTTTTGTGTGTGTTTGTGTGTGTCTAGGAAGAGGGAGAAAGCTTAATACAAAATAGAGGTCGGTCAAAGGTCAGTCAAAAGCTAATTAAAATCAGAGGCTGAAGGTAGGCTAAAGCAAAGCTACTGAAAAGGAAAGGAAACTCAGTTTAATTTATGATGGTTCAAAACATAGTTTCCTTAAGAAATCACACTTTAGAAGTTTAGGGGACTAGTCTGTCAACTACTAGCATCATTAACTAGTCAACCAAGTCGATTGTACCAGGCGACCACTTGGACTGACTAGTCTCTAGGTTGCAAATAATACCTCACCTCACAGAAAAAATGTCTGGGAAGCTAAATCAGGAATCCTTTCAACCGCAAGGGCTTTCATTATATCAACTCTCGCAAATTGAAATTTGCAGCAGTACCGAGAGAAACAGTGAAAACACAATTTGTCATTACATGCAGTTATTGAAATATCCAGTGAATCAATTGGAATATTAGAAGGTTCAACGGATCTTCTTGCAAGAGCAACATTGGAGGAATCTATTCTATATGATCCAGTGACTGCACTTTAATGACTACACATTACTCGCTGGCAAATAAGTCATGCTTGGTTGCAGGTGAAAATTTTCCTGAATACTGGTGCCGATACCAAACAGATTAATATTCCTACTCCATTTACTGATTGGAGCTTACTCGTAAAATTCGATCTAACAAAATTTCATTGAGTTCTGACGCTCGAAATTTATTTCTTAAGATATCAACACCTAAACGGCTAACCTACAGGCAACCCTTGAAATTCATCTTTTATGAAAATTGTGTAGATCTTGCTTCCATTTCACTTGGATCGATCCAAATTATAGATCTACATCCATTTCACTTGGATTTATCTTTCAATGTCTTAAGTAGCATGCCATCAACAACTATTGTGAACCCCGTGGGAAAGTTTTCCTATTAGCCCTTTTAGGGAAAGTGAGCTGAGAACTGTTCCCACAAAAACTTTTGAGCAGAAAGCTTGCACATTCCAAGACAACTTCGAAGTTGATTCTAGTAGCTCCTAAGACCAATAAAGAATGAATTCTTCATACACGCAACCTCCTTGTACACACCGAAAGATGAAAGGGCGGGATGAGCAGGTTAAATGCCAATAAACAGAAACACTGTACTGAACAGTTTTCTGCAGCAGCGGAAGCATCCTAAGTGGAACAAATGCAGCTAAGAGACTAAGAGAATCATCATAGTTACCTCCAACTTAGAGCAGCCGCGCAGCAGCTGCTCAAGATCTGAGCAATGGATGAGAGAATCGAGCCCTTCAGCAAGAAGCCCCAAAGACAATGACCTAGAGAAACACCCAGGAAATCAACACCACCACCACGCATGATCACCATCCGGGAACACCTCGCCCACCGGTTAAAAAAGAGGACAGAGGGATAAAAGACTGAGAAGAAAACCCACCTCAGATCTCTGCAATTCCTTCCAACCTCGGAGAGAAGCCTCGAACTGAACATATCGCAGTTCTGGAGGCACAGCTCCTGCAGGGAGGGCTTCGTCAGATGGACGATGGAAGAATCGTCGAGCCTAGCACAGTCGAGCTTCAGGCTCCTCATGCACGGGTTGGCCGGCAGCAGCCTACGGACCATATCTGGCTTCGGGGCGATTTCCTGCACAAAAATGAAAGGAAACGCTAAACCAACCAGAGAGACAGACATAGAGAGGGTGGGGGGAGGAGGAGAGAGGATCTATGGGGCTACTGACCAGGAGGTGGAAGGAAGGGATGAAGGAGAGCGCCTGTAAGGCGGAGGCATGGAAGGCCTTGCAGGCGGCAGCAGCGGAGCATAGGGAGGAAACGTCGAGTCTGGCAATCACGCTCTGCAGCAGCGCCTGCGGCAGCATCTCCAAGCACAGCGATCCCGACGCCGCCTTCTCATCCTCCTCCCCTCCTTCGTCCCCACAACCTATGGTGGTGGCGGTTGAAGAACCCGCCATGCCTCTCTCTCCACAGTCGTCTCCCTTGACGTCCCTCTCACCGAAGGTCCGGAAGACCACTGAAACTTCGGATCTCAGCTTCAGAGTCAGAGCTTGAGAGGGAGCTTCCCTTTTTTTTTTTGTTCGCTCTTGAGGTGAGGTGTTCAATCAAAGCCTCGCCCTCCGTGTGTCCATGTCTCTTACACGCAAAAGCTTAGGGAGCCCTTCGCCTGGCGGTGGGCCCGTTATCTTCAAAGTATCTCGAATTTATCGCGATAATTTCATAAACGTTGATTAGACGTCTAGAAACATGCGATACTTTCAAAAAATCGCGCGTTATAATCGCACGAGGGAACTGCTTGTACTTCCACTTGTGTCTCATATATTTTCCGTGTGCTCATCATAGCTTCTCAATGCGTTTACAGATTAGAAAAAAAAAATTATATAGGTTTTTGTTAAAGGACAGGAACAAGAATCACTGATATGATTTCTTACGTGATTTTTCGCTTGTAAGGTCGCATGTTTGCTCGATGATAACAGGCTTAAAAGGTCTCTTCTTTCTAAATGAAGCAGAGTTTAAAACTTAAAAGCTGTCTGCTTTTCACTTAAATGATGAAAGCCTATGAGCTATATTATATATTTTCCTCTTAGAACTATTATTTTATATTCAAAAATATAGAAAAGGGTCCTTGACTTTTTTCCTTTTTCATTTCATCACCTCTTTTTTGTGTAATATAGGAGATCAAATTAAAAAAAACATGCATAAACCCTTTAAATTATCTATAAAATCACAAACATGAATTCTTCTTAATGATCAGCTGCATCAATTTCTTACCTTACAAGGAGGTTGGTGACATGACTGCTTTCATTAACCTTCGCTTCACTTCCCTACGTTTTATCATGGTGTAGCTTATAACGTATCGACATTAATAGCTCATTAGGTTCCCATTGAAACCCTTGAAATTAAGGTTGTAAAGAAGACTTTGCCACCTTTGCATGCCACTTACCGAGCAGTTTTCTAAGCAGAAACGCTCGCTCTGCAAACTTGGCACCAACCATATATTTCTAGGCGAATATATCGTGGGGAGAGAGAGAAAGAGCCGACAAAATGGAAATTCAATGGAAAAACAAGTTCTGTTGAAAACGCATCACCAAACAACAAAGAAAACAGAAGAAAAGAAAATGAACATAAGAGAAAAATTAGTGAACAAAACAAGAACACTAACCAAAACAGCAGCAGAAGCAGAAAGGAGAAAGAAGAGAGAGTTAGTCGGAAGTAGAAGTCATCCTCTGACCAATGCAAAGGGCAAGATAGACGTCAGCCTTGATGATAAACGAAAGAGAGAGAGAAAGAGAGAGAGAGAGTTTAGCTCCTTTGTGCACCGGAAAGAAGGGATGTAAGTGGGTTTCATGTAGCGTGATGGGTATTATTTATTAAGTCTTGACAGGATTATTTAAGTCGAACTGGATCTCTTTTGTCGTGTATTCTAAACAGTTTTCCCCCTTAAAACTGTGAAAAGAAATGACAGGAAGCCAAATCGATGAACTGGGATTCAGCAGAACACTACGTAGACAAACTTGTGGATAACGGTTGTATCGGTTAAGATCATCTCACATGGAACCTTGGGAAAGCTGATCGTTCATACAAAATATATAATGTAAAAGAAAATTTTAGATGTTTTCTTAATAAATCTGCTGTTGTATATGCGTGAATGCAGGTGTATAAGCATAAAAGAAATTCAAATGGAAGATTTTGAGGAAGATAAACGACAAGACAGAATGATCATTTCACATAAGTTCCGGCATCAAAGACTTCAATAGGTACAAAGGGAAAAGAACTTGATCTAATTTCTTGTGTTTGTAATTTTTTGGGTGACCAAAGAGGCTCGAACGTCCTCAGTTGCATTGATGTCAGTTACAGTTCACCTTTCAATGTTGTTGCCGCCACACACACTGAAAACAGTATACCTTTTAACTTAAATGCCGTGACATCCATTGAAACCATCCCACCACACATTGAATATGTAGAAAAACAGAAAGGATTACAAAAGACCACTGAACTTTTAGGCCAGCAACAAATCAACTCCTAGCTTTAGAAATTCAACAAATACACCTTCAACTTCTCAATTGAATTCTCAAACAGCCGCTTTGTGATGGAACTTGTAAACCGTTCAAGTAGAGAAAATTATCCTTCTTAATTATTTTTATCTTAAAAATAAACAAGCACTGCTCCTCCCGGCCATCGACCGTGAACCACAGGATCTCCTCGCCTATAGCCTCTCCGGCAGTGACAAGAACCGTATCTCCCATCGGCTTCAACTAGACAAATGGGTCGTGATCGTGAAGAATGCGAGAGCCCAAAGGCACCGGAAAGTGGGTTTAGAGATGGTAGGAGCAGCAGCCAAAAAAGGTGCAGCACAATGGTAGACAAGTTTCCAGGTGTAGGCATGCAGCAGTCAGGCGGGAAGAAGCTGCAGACCAAGAGGCGCAGGCTAGAGAACCGCAATAACAGACCTTCAAATCATGGTGGCCGAACAAGGTCAGCATGCAGCTGATTTTAGGAGAAAGAAACAAGGGTCCCAAGGATTTCAGGGGATGAAGTATGAAAAACAGTGGATGCGCGTCCACCTCCATCTTCCCTGGTAACCCAAGCATCTTGCTTTTTTTTCCACCATCTACAGCACCCCAAGATCAGACACCCCCAAGAGAGATGGAATGGTACTTGTCAACACCATCTATTCATGCAAACATTCATGAACTCATCAAAGCGTGTGGCCTCCCCTTGATTTATGTTGCATTAACCGACAAACCACATCGATTGTCGAGGGGAAAAAAAAGGTAGGAAAATGGAAAAGGAATGTAAAAGAACGCATGATCTGTAGGGCACTAAAAAGACTCCTTGGAGGAATGGAGGAAGGACCGTCGAGAGTCGACAGCAACATCGTGGCCTGAAGAAGCATGCATCTCCATGGGCTTGCATTTTACAGTGGTGAGTGAGTGATAGCCTAATCTTCCATGGATCTCCATAACTGCTCTCAGGCAGAGATAGAGACGATATCCACTGGATCGGGCTGTACATGGTGACCGTGAGGTGGGGACAGCCGGCTGGCGCTGTTCAGGGGATGAAGAGAGGGAGGGTATTTTTGTCATTTTGAAAAAAAACTAACGTTTCCTGTTCGAAAATTGTTGTTTGAGAAATTGTTTGAAAAATAAAGGGCCTCTCTGTGGACCTTAGAAGGTTGGGCGTGGATTTGTTATTTCCCATTTCTTGAGTAGCTTTATGCAATTTTTTCAAAGGAATTTCAGATTTGGTTTGACTTTGTCTGACTTGTCTTCCTGAGAGCAAGAAGAAAAGTCGCAGCAGGAGGCAGCAGCAGAAAAACGCAAAGAAAACACGAGAGAAATCGATCAAGCGGTAGCAGCAATTCACCATCATCGTGCCAGCGATCATGCCGAAACGAGGGAAGCATTCCCGCTCCTCGGAAAAGGTTCCTTCCTCGCGGGAAAGGTCAATCAGGAAGTTGGAACTGACCATGATGCTGTTGGCTTTCCTTCTGCTCGTCACGATGGTACTGCTAGGCCTTCTCGCTCTGCCGATCATCTTCCCGCCCATCGACGCTGTTCTTAAGAAGAGCTCACTCGACGTGTCCGACCTCTCTTCCCTTAAATTCCAAACGGACTTCCACAGCTGCAAGTACCTTTCTCTCACTTTTCTCTGTTACTCTCTCTGTCTCTGTCTCTGTCTCTCTCTCTCTCTCAACTTTAGTTTATTGATTTGGATGCGTTCTCTTTTGTCCTCAGAGAGTCTGAGAATCAACGGAAACAATGGATTGAGGTGCTGTCCTGGGAGCCTAGAGCCTTCATCTACCACAGTTTCTTGGTACCACCTCCATCACCCACCATCTAACAAAAATAACAAGGAGAAACGATGAACGTGATGATGATTGTGGCAATTACAACAACTAAGGCGATAATAAGGATTGCCAACTTGCAATTTTTTGCTTAGGTTGAAATAAATGCTGATGCTTATTTTTCTTGTTTGGATTGTTCTTATGTTGTGATCCTTTGGTTTAAGCCTTAAGGATCCGTGATCCACGACAATGCGTCAATCAAGTAAATGATCTGAGAACTTGTCCATTTTTCTTTTCAACTTGTCTTCTTGATTTGGCTTTTGGAGCAGGAAAACTTTAGTTATGTTCGCTAATGTTTCTCATTTCCTGATTCTCCCAAACCCGTTTCTCCCATGGAGTCTTATGTACTTATGAAGATGATGTAGTAAAACTCATGCTTAGATTGGCTCCATGGAGAATAAGAGGATGCAACTGCATGGCTTAACTGCTATGCATAAGATTGATTCATTCAGATGCAAAAAATTGGTAACATTAAGTTAAGTTCTATCGCCAATATCACATAGTTGGGATAGAGTAATGGCCCCTCCAATCTTGACACGTCTGTGTCTTTATTTCCTTATGGTGTACACTAGTTTTTAATAGATCTATGAAATCTTCATGTTTGGGGATTACCCTTTTTTTGGAATGGCTGTGAAGTTTAGATGGTTAGTAGCACTTTTTGGAGTGAATTGGAATATTTCACCAATATTTGGTCTTTCACTTTTGATTGACAGAGAAAAGATGAATGTGAGTACTTAATCAGTCTTGCCAAATCCCACATGCAAAATTCAACTTTAGTGGACAGCACCACCGGCAAGAGTAAAGACAGCAGGTTTCAAGCTTCACAGTGTATTTTTCCTCGTTTTCTTGAAAATGAAAATGCCTGGCATTTGACGGAGCATTTGGCTTCTTGTTCTCTTCAGTGATATTTTAGAGTACGAACAAGTTCTGGCATGTTTTTGAAAAGAAAACAAGATAAGATTATTTCAAGCATTGAGCAGAGAATTGCAGACTTCACATTCATTCCTATGGGTATGTTGCATTTACTCTTTCTGTTTCTTTGGGCAAGGCACCCTGTTACTTCTGCATCCAATGCTCCCATTGATTAAAGTATTAAACTGATAATGGTATTCCTAAGACTGTAGTTGAGTGATAAGGTTTTGCACATGGTCCAAGGGTGTCTTCCTCTTCTATATGTTAGCCTCCCTCTTTAAGAGGATTTTAGTTGCAGCCCTGTATAGCCCAAGAATGTTCATTTTTTTTTTATCTGCTGAATATTCAAGTTTTCTATTTGACCAGGAATAGCTACTTAAGTCCTTTATTGAGGTGCTGAATAAGCATGCCCCTTATTGATTTATTCCTTGTGAAATTTCATTAATATGTTGTTAAGTAGGCTTGTCCTAGTTCATAACATTCCTCATTTTCATTCTTCTTATCTGCTTGATGATTTAGTTAACAAACAAAAGGCAATTCACATGCGGTTTCATTAAGAACTAATGAAGCGATAATACCTTGCTGCTAAATACCAACTCTCTCGAGATGAAAAAGAGGTCTGCATCCTGGACCTGCATAGCTTCTGACATCATCCTGTTAGAAGATAATGCAATATCAAGGATTGGAGCACTAAAGATGATTTATCAAGTAAGTTAGTGCAGATCCAGATCTGCAATAGACAAGAGAGTAAAAAGAAAAGAGAAAGCATCAGTCGTGGCCTCTATGGTTCTCACTAGAAAGAGACAACTCTATGTAATCTTATTATCTACAATTTAGTGTAGTTTCTGTTATCCACAACCACTTGTGAATGCACAGTATATTTATAGAGTTACATGTTGAGGACTTGGGTTCATACCTGATTTGGATGTGGACAATATGAATTTTGTCCAGAATTTCTAGCGCAGAGGTACGGATGCTTAATTGTCGGCCACATGGTTATGACTGCTTGTTAAATAGTTTGTGAGTACAAGGATTCAATATTATATGCAAGCTTCAACTCTAGTAAGTTATAGAAAATCTAAAAAGCTAAAGAGCTCACAGATGATCATCCATACGTAGCCTGTAAGTGTTTAGTGGACAAGCTCTAAGGCCATGTGTATGGTGTTCCTAGTCATTCTGAGACTATGCCCTAGTATGACATAAACGAGAAAGCTAAATACTACCAGAAGGTAAACTAGAACTGTCTTCCTTTATGAACCATGCGTTATGGTTATGCCAACCTTGCCTGTTATGTCATCAGCACAATTAGATTCAACTCTTTATTTTGTTCTCTTTTGTTCACATAATTCTCTATCCACTTATTAACATAAGTTATCTTGTTAGAAAATGGAGAGGGTCTTCAAGTTCTTCACCATAAGGCTGGGCAGAAATATGAGCCTCACTTTGACTACTTCCTTGATGAATTCAACGCCAAAAATGGAGGTCAAAGGATTGCAACTGTTCTTATGTACCTGTATGGGAAACATCTATCAACATGCATTCTTTTGAATCTCATTTTTATTTGGGTGTGGTGAACTCATGTAAGAATCTGCACTGAGTTCAGCTTTTCCTGTTACAGGAGTGATGTTGAAGAAGGTGGTGAGACTGTGTTTCCATCAGTCAAAGTTAACGAAAGTTCTGTTCCTTATTGGAATGAGCTGTCTCAATGCGGCAAAACTGGACTTGCAGTTAGGCCAAAGATGGGAGATGCTTTGCTCTTCTGGAGCATGAGGCCTGATGCTACACTTGATCCAATGAGTTTGCATGGTCTGTTGGTTCTCATTTTGTACTCTATTTCTATAGAAATTCTTTGATTGATCTGTTTCCCAGAACCAATTTTAGAATTTAACAATTTCTTGAGGGGAATGATGTAGTTCTAATGAGCTATGATGATTCTAATCCTTCAAGTGGTTCAAGGACTTTAATTATCTGATTGTTTTGTTAAAAATGTAGCATAAAATGAGCATTTGACTGGCAGTTTTTGTTTCTTCTTTTGAAATAGGATGTGAGAACATGTCCTTTTTCTTTTTTGAACTAATAGAGAACTGTGTTCAACATAATATTTTTGTTGGGCTACTAGAAAAGTTATTATTGTGATCACGACCATGTGTTAAGTGTCGATGTTCATATCCATGTCTATAAGCAGGTCACCAACGTTCCATGTAACTTTTCCGGTTATATTATTTTGTAATTCCATTTTTGTGGTTCATAATTTGTATTTTCCCATTTAATTTTGTTTTTTGTGTCATGGTACTAACTTTGCAACTACGTGTTCATGACAGTGGGTTGCCCTGTGATTAAAGGAAACAAATGGTCATCAACAAAATGGATCCATGTTAACGAGTTCAAGGCATAATTTTTTATGTTTCAACTTTCAAGGTAGTTTTATATGCAAAATAAGGTTTGCACATTTTATTGTTTTCCCTTTCAAGCAGTTATCTCATTTCATCCTGTTTCACTTTGAGGTTTTTTTATTATAAAAGAATCATAGTATAAATAAATCTTCCTTTAGTATTAAATAACATGTTTATTTTTCTTATAAAAAAACTTTGAGGTCATCATCATTACTTGTTTCATTTTACCTCCTTAAGCATAAGTATGGATGATGAGATTGCTACCTGCTCTTGCATTTTTGTAGTTGCTAATACGAACGCATAGCATGGAGATATCATCCTATTGCTATATATATACTTTTAATTTTCTTTTCTAGACACTATCTCCAAAGCTTTATCATACGAACAGTGTGTTTCACCTTTCTAAAGAATTAGCCCCTTTATAGTCCTAGCAGAACTTTTCTGCAAATGAACAATTTTTGGGTTGCCATAGTTCTGCATTTAATAAAAGGTTTCACGGGTTTGTTTTGCTCATTCTGTAGTTACTGGTGAAGAGACCAAGATCTCAACCAAATATGCAAAGAAACTCAACCCAGATACCTTTTCCCTTTCATGTGTCCTTTCCATGATATCCCTCCATTTGAGTTTTTCTGGTTTTAATGTTCAGAATTATGTGATTTACGATTCTCTAGATGGTCTATTGCAACTCATAAGAATGGGAACAAGCTTGTGGTTGTGCCTGATTGTTATGGAATTGATAATGCTTCACAATTCTGTTTTCCTTAGGTTCGGACTTCAGATACAAGGAAGCGGCTGATCCATGACAACTTCATATGATTGTTGTTGAGTTGCTGCTTGTGTTGTATCAGCTAATCAACAATGGAAAAAGTTAAGTGTCAGGACTTTGCTCTCTGTAAAAGAAAACTGTACTTTTAGTTTTGGTAAACATTTGCTGCAGTCAATTTCCTCTACAATTTGATCATGATCTCTTGATCCAAGTCTACGTTTCGTAGAATGGTATGCATGTAATCAATGAGATCGGAAAATTGACCCCTTATTTACATTTTCTGAAGAAAAATATTCTTCTGGGCTTTGTTCATTTCAGTGCTTCTGCAGCCATTGATTTCTGGATTGCAAGACCTTGAATACATGTTAGATTCGTCCATTTCTTTATCGAATGTAAAAATAACATCCATGTATTTGAATTTAAGTTCTTAACATATCATTATGTGGTTCAAGTCTTTCATGTTCGGATGCGGATTTAAAAGCCACATTTGGGTCGGACTCGGATTTTGAGTTTACAAAATCACATTCAAATATGACATAAATTGTTTATCATTCATAGTTCGATCTGAACATACAAACATCCAATGAATTGAATATGGTAAAATATACATTCAATTCGAATCTGATCCATTGTTGTTTGTAGACTAAATATGAAATCGTAAAACCTAGAAACTCTTGAGATTTGAAAACACCCAAGTGCACCAAAAGCCTGAAGTTTGTCAAATCTAAAGTTTGACATACAATAAAAGTCCCGGACTGGGCAAACCCAATGTTTGGCATTTGATCGACAATTACCATGTCCGAATACAGAGACCAATAATCTTCTTTCATCCATCAAGCTTTAAATTGGAGGCAGCAGATCTAAATGTGTAGGGTCATGTCGGAGGGAGAGAGGAAGGCATATATATGGAGCGTGGTCCCAAGTGGCGTGGTCCACGAATAAGGGCAAAAGGCCTTTGAATCGGAAGGGCAGGCCGCGGCTATAAGCCAAGGAGATTGAGAGGTTCCACAAAACAGAGCCCGAGGAGATGGACCAGGAAGCAGCTGGCAAGAATATAAATCAACAAAGAGGATGACTCAGCCCAATGCCAAAATTATTTAGTTCACAGCCCATAAAGGCGACTCCTTTACACAGAATTGGAAGTATTCTGCCCCTTCATGACAACCCACCTTTCTTTGTCCAAATCGAAGGGAAAGATGAAAAACAGCAGGACTCACTGTTCACCATCAAAGCAAGGCCTGCAAGCTATAAAGAAAGTGACCCATCTTTGCTCAACTAGCAGCAGCAGAACCAACCATCAAACCGAAGCATGCCTGCCAAGCTACAAGGAAAATGACCCATCTTTGCTCAACTAGCAGTAAGGGGAACCATGAAAAGCCAGTGTCTCATTGGCGTCTTCAGACATGATGATTCTTCTGAATATCAGCAGACAGCCACTAATCAGGCACGTAAAGGAGGAAGGCCTCACTCTCCACGTTATCAAGCAAGAGGTACATCACAAGTCTATCCAGTCTTGATGCAGTTCTAGACCCTGTAGCAAGTTCTAGACCCTAAAAGCAGAGGGAAGGAGAGGAGGCTTCGGTCTCTCACTCCGGTGGTGGGATTCTCGGCTGCTCTCCTGAAATCACATGTGTTGGAAGAACCCCACTTTCTAAATGTTGGAGATGGAGAACTTGCTTGCAGAAAATGAAGGAACCATGCAACTCTGTGGACGAAGAGCTGCTGTTTTTACACTAAGTCCCCTGGCTTGTCAGCCACTCGCAAGAGGAAGAAAAGGAAAACACACAACATTCAAGCATAAGACGACAATCTGTTGGATTCTTCTTAAGGAACTCGTGCACCATGCTGATAATAAAATCAACAGCACCAACAAGGAGCAATCTGGAACTACAGGACCCACATTTTGAAACGTCATATAAGAATGACTTAAATTTTCTCAAAAACGATAGCAACAAAAAGAATAATAATAATAATAATAATAATAATAATAATAATAATAATAATAATAATAATCGAGAGCGGGACAACAACTCAAGGCTCCCAAACCAAGTAATTGGAAACTGCAACTTGGAGCATCTTAGTCTAACATCATTAAGAACATTTAATGCACAAAAGTGATACCATGAGTAATTACCTGTTTTTAATTTCCCAATGTTTCATGAAGGTCAATAATTAGGCACAACTCCCACTTCAATGATTGTTTCACCTACAATGGGCTGCTAGGAAAGGACTAACATACAACATCGATTAGAAGAACCATATGCACATCGTTCGAGCGTGCACCAGTCGATTCAAATTGTCATGAAAAAAGAACTTTTCGGTTTGAAGATAGAAACTTGATGACAGAGAAATTGTTTGCTAATGTCGGTGCAAAACTAACGGCGAGGACAAAAACCAATGCCAGACCTTTATTGTGTAACCCGAGAATTGAATGCTTGAGCATTTTTAACTTGGTCTTAAGTTCAATCATCTGGCCAGGTTGACGGAGATATAGTTGGCATAATTAGGACGAATTTTCACATAAAGAAAAGCAAGCACGGTCTTAAAATGTTATAAAAATATGAGATATGCTTCTTAGCATAACAGAAGCGTGCCGCTGGACGTCAACATAAACTACTGTGGAAGTATCAGATGACACACCTGTACCATGCTGACATACAGAGTTGGGAACTATAAAATCACTTGCTCCCTGGCCTGTCCGCAGCTTTAGCAGCAGTTTTTGAAATTTGAACCACAAAACAGGATTAATAAACTGAAAGCAAACAGGATTAATAAGACTAATTAAATAGCAAGCGAATGCTTTGAATATATTTTAGATCGGGCGATGTGGAGCATCTAAATGGTACAAGCTTTTGGCTCGAAAGGAAGAGGTTTTGAGATCAAGTTCTGCGACCTCCACCTTCTAAATCAGCTCATTAGGCGTGCTACTTTATTTCCAAACTTTAAGCTCTGTCCTGTTCACCAAAAGGCGGGGAAAAGCCTCAAGCTTTGCTCTTCCTGTGCTACTTGAACATCTCATGCTTGCTGGTCATGTGAGTTTTGACTTCTTTGTCAGCCACTCTCACATGGTGCGGCAGCAGATATGGTTGTTACATAAGAAGCTTTTCAACTTGATTAGTCGATATCAGGAGATACAAAACCGAAGCAAAAACAAAGTACCCATTTGACATAGTTACTACTTAAGCGAAACTGCTACGAAGCTTGAAATGAACTCTCTGCAAATGTATGATCATCAAAGATGATGACGACTTCAACAACAGTGTGACAAGCCTAAAAGAGAAAGAAACGAAAGTGAAATAATCAAAAGACGTAAGATGCGTCCAACAATGAAGATCAAGAACAAATTTAGGATGCCGAAACAAATGAAGTATATGGTAAACCTGAAAGGGCAGATGAAGGGCTGGTCACCAATTTCATACCCAAGTGAATCCCGCTCCCATTATATTGATCTGGCTGACAACCAACAAGGTTAACACGACAGCACAATTAGCATGAAGACCTTAAAGTTGAACTGATGAAATAGGTGATCCATCTTGATACCAACAGCCTCAAAAATTCTTCAGCAAAAATTAGTGTATATCCCCTTTCTTTTCTTGCATGGACACTCAGTGCCCTGCCAAAAGTCTTGAAATCTCGTTTCCTATCAAAATCACGAGCCATGAATCTTTCATGTGCCTTCACAGTGCAGCAATAAATGAAGCTCAAAATTGATGAAATGTGTTGGTCACATTACTACCAGGCAGCAAGGACTAGAGGAAGCTCAAAGGAAAAAACATAAGTTACATACATAGCAGTACACCTGATAACCCTTTTGCCTTGATAAAAAAAATACTATTTTATTTTCACAAACAAAAAGAGGTCTTGCGCTTCCACGATGAGAAATTCTCATATCGACAATTACCTCTTCCGATGATGGTTTCAGAATAAGGGGAGGGAAAATATTTTAATTATATGAAGTGCCCAGAAATAACAAGTATATTCATGATCATGTAAACAGCGTTCAAGAAAACAGATGGCATTAAATAGCAGAACGTAGTCTCTCATGAAGAGAATGGGAAAGGACAGGAAATATAATGCACCCACCCATTAGACATGTTGTTTCTCATGCCTCAACAAGTCATAAGAGTAACAAAAATTGTCCGCCCGAATATGTTAACCACCCTTAGCGCGTGAATCCTCCTGAAATGGCATAGAATACTGTAAGGCCAAAAACTCAGCCTCAAGCTCATGAAATTTATTCAATAATCAGTAAAAAGTTCCAAACTTGTAAAGTAATAACCAAGGAAACCATTGAAAGAATTAATCCACATACCCCATCCAATTGAAAAGGAATATGCATTCCATATCCAGGCAATCGTGATCTGAAGAGAAGGTGCCAAAAGCAGATTCGATATTTCCGGAAAAAAATAACACCATCACTCTCTGTTTCCATTAGAAAACTCCAGCTAATTCCAGCTAGCGATAAGCAAGAGGAGAAAGCAGCTTCTGCTGCCAGAAAAGAAGTAACCAATATCCAAATACGGCTCCACTTATTCAGCATATTACCGCAACAAGAAAAGGAAGAAGCACCAATATTCTTCGTTTAGATATTTTGTATTCCAACCGGAAAGTAGTAGGATACCATCGAAGATGGATTACGTACACCATGAAGTGCAATATAAAGTAATTCATGCGAAGATGGTTTGAAAAAATTCAGAAACCCAAGGTTTTCTCATTGTATGTGTAGATTACCATACTCAACTGTAGAAGAGAACCAGAGTCCAGAAACACTAAAGCAAGAAAGCCGCTACCTTTCTTTTCCATCCCCTATTAGACCTATTCAGCTGACAGATTAAGGACAACTCCAGATTCGTGAGATGCTTCAGAAATCCACCGCCAACAAATGCACAACAAGAGGGAAATCATGGTAATTATCATGAAAACAACCAAGAAAATATCAAAACAGGACCAAACAAGCAATTCATTCATTCACCTTTCCAGTCAATAAAATGATGGTTGCTTACAAAGAATATACACTCACCAAACACAAGAGAAATAGGTAACAATCACTCACTAAAAACATTCTGTTAGCATCAAATCAGGAGAGGATGGCAGGATTGAGCGCAGGCAATGAATCCTCCTCCAAAACCATAACTCTACTCATTCTTCCACGCATACAAAATAAGCGAGAAGCCTGATGCCTGCCTTTCCCTGATCGTTTGCGATCCGGACCACCGCAATGCGGACGAAGAATCGGAGAAGTTCTGGCTCGACCACAACTTCTCTGCAGAGAGGGAGGTCTGAAACATGAATACTGCACTCCCTGCGCTCTGAGTGAACAGCCAATTGTGCACATCCCAAAAGACCTCAACAGCCAAACCGTCGACCAGGATCGTCTGGTTTCCGCGGAATTTCCACGCCAATCGCTTCACCTGCATCACAATCCGCTTGTCGATCCGGATCGTCAGGCACGGGTCACCGAGACCCTCCATCTCGCACTCAATGGCGACGTCGTGCACCGGTCCATTGTCGCAGAACTGCGCCTTCGTGCAGTATACCCGCTTGCCGAATATATGCTCCCTCTTCGCCACGAACACGGGGCTCGAATCCGGCGACCCGGCGTTCGTCTTCCGGTACGCCTCCTTGCGCAGATCGCCAAGGAGAAGCACCATCTCGCAATCGACGACGAGTGCGAGGTAGTAGCCGTCCAGAGGCTCCGGCCCGGAGCCAAACCTCGCCGACGACAGATCCCAGTAGATGTCGACCTTGTTCCGGCCGTCGACCTCGAGGGTCTTGCATCCTTTCCTCTTGGAGAAGAGCCAGGGCTTGATGTCGACCTTACAGACGGACTGGCTCGTGGCGTCGTCTATGCCCACGCTCAGTCCCTGACCCATGAGGCTCTTGCTCCATGTGACCGTTATCAAGCAAGAGCGACCACAGAGCTTGCTCTGGTACACGCAGGTGACCAAATTCTGCGCCGTCTGCCGGCCGCCCGACGAGGACGACGACGAGGAATCGGCAATCTGAACGCCGTTCTCCCCGAAACAAGAAGGGAAATCCCTCATTGTGCGCCTTGCCCTGCCCTACCGGCAACACCGGCAACGCCAAAAAGGGGTTTTCCGCAAATTGGTAGGCACAACAGATCGAGAACCCACTCAACCGCAGACAATACCTGCAACCAACTTACTCACTCCGTCCAGACTACCACAGAACCTCATCATGGCATCATCCCACACAAGGACCATCGTCTTCCCCTCATAATACCCACAGGAAAATCGCTTTTTCTCCACTGGGCAATCGAGGAAAACGCGGATGAAGAAGAGATGAAGAAAAACGAGCGCGAGGAGCGGAGCAGTGGCGCATGCGCGCGAGGATGGCTGCAGCTTAAAGGAGGAGAGCAGAGGTGAACTTTGATATTCTACTCGGTAGTACGAAGAAGAAGCAACAAACGAAGCGAAAAGGGAGAGAAAGGGATGGATTGAATTAGAAGAGGACGGAGACAATAAGGAGGGAGAAGAGGAGGATATCGTGAGATGGGCATCATTGTCTTCGCTGTAAAGAGCGGGGGAGTTTAGCGGCCACAGTGAAAAGGTCGAAAAGGGTAGCTCCCTCTCTCACCAAAACTATCCATCTGGTCTCCCCCTCTCTCTTTGAAATTGAAATTGACTGACACTGTGACAACCTCCCTCTCCCTTTCTCCTTGTCCCTCCCAAGACAACATATGGGGACTGACACTACCACATGCAGAAGCGCCCCAGAGATAAATGCGCGACCATCATGCGCCCCATTTTCCGTTTCCCAGACTCCTCTTCATATTCCTTCACCTTTACTCCCTCTCCTTCCTCTCTGTCTCTCCCTCTCTCCCCTTTTCTTCTCCCCTTTTTTTTCACTGTGACGAATCATGCTTCGCTTGCTTTCCGTTTTCCTAGGCAAGAATAAAGGCTCTGCTGCTAACTCTCGGTGCTGCTCTCCTTTTTTCACATAAACCTCGCTCCGGCGACAGCGAACGAGGCCGGTTCTTTCCTTTTACGTGAAATCCGGTCGGACTCGCCATCGTCGTCACATTATTGTTTGCTCTTTCTTACAGATGTAATAAAATCTTAACCGTAAATGAACGCTGATTTTCATGACCTTACAATCGAAAGAAAAATCAAAATAAAAGAAATGATGATTATTTTCATCATTTGATATTAATTCATACATTTTTCTTCTTATCACGATCAATAAATTATGTATATTATATATATATATAAGTGGTTACTTGTAGAAAGCAAAGATGTTAATTGAAACCTTGAGGTGTTGACCGAATTTATGAACGTGTTAGGTGTGGCTAACTTAAATAAATCTAGGGCAGCCAAACTTATCATTTTGATCAAAATAGTTTCTTTTTTTCTTTTCTTTTAGAGAAAATGATATCAATGCTATGGCCTATGGGAATCAATTTAAAATTATTTTTTGTTCATGAATTATTAAAATTTATTTTCCAGTACGACCGGGTTTTTAATTGGCAGGCCCACGAATGTCACGTCAAGCAGCATAGAGTGAATATAAAGATTATGGCAATTCAATGAAAGATGACGATAGAAACACATAGATTTCCAAACTTTTTTTTTTTTTTTGCTTACAGATAATATTGCAGGCCATGGAATCGTGGCACCTTTACTACTAATAATATCTTATCTCTTAGGAAAAAATACTAAAATAAACATTTTCACAAAAAAATAAAAAAAAAAATATCTCTAATGCATTATTTTTTATATTCAGTGCCGTGGTAGAAGTTGGCGGTCACTAGTTCAAATGTCATGGGCGTCAAGTAGCTTTGGACCCTAAGAACAAGGCAAGGTCGAGCCCGGTTCTATATGCAAGAACTGAGCCTAGGTTCGGTCTCTTATGGTTTGATTTTCCTACCTTCTAAGTGAAAATTTCATCTGACCCAAATCTCATTGTGGATTTGTGATCCATATCTGGAAGATTGCAAAAAATTATTTGATTTTTTTGATGTAATATGTACACCGGGAAGTATGGAATATAAAAATATAATGATTTTGGATGCATTAAGTCACTACCAATTCCCCCTACTATGTTCCAAATAGATACGATCCGGATCTTGATTTGGATTCTAGCATGCTTCACATTATAGAATCATAAGAGTCGTTGTTTGCATCTATACTTTTTAGATTAAAATAATCGAGAAAATATCAACATGAGCTCAGCTCACGTGACCAGGGATTTGGTCTTTCAAGACCTTGAAGTTGAACCATATTGGGTTTGTTCGATACGAAAATCCAAATCTGTTCAACAATCACGTTCAAATTATACGGGATATCATTTTCACCAAATTCAATCGGATCCAATTACATCCGTAGCTCTGCCTAACCTAATTAGTTAAAAAAAGAGAAAAGACAGCCAAACACGGATCATGCCTCTAATGGTTCGGTCAGCCTCATTTCCAGTGATTATAAATATACAGATCCAAGGCCAACTGTAGTTTAATAAACTAAAAGGGAAAAAATTTATGAAGGTATTTTTTTAGCAAGTTGTATTGATCAAGGATCTATGCAGTAAGCAGAAAGCTCGTTTTTGGATCTATGATAGTATTGGATTTGAGATCTTTAAGATTTGAAAACCATAGATTTAAGATCCGGCCCTCATTAGATCTTTTAGGATCCTTATCTGATGAACCATGGATTTGTATTATATCAGCAAAAGCATGTGACATCAGATCCATGGTTTTCAAATCCGGAATAATAAAATGTCCCCTAAAGTGAATTTTAGGACACCTTATCAATGAATTAAAATGTGCTTATTTTGGCAACTTTAAGCACTTGGAAATGTGATTTATGTTTCTTCTTCATGATAAAAATTTGTTGTGCTTTTTTTCGGTTTTTCTTTTTATTCGATAGCTTTTAGATACAAGAAACACGTACATAGATCCAAAATTAAATTGGATCTGAAACTTTTCTGGTTTAACTTTTGCCGACGAGGTGTGACCTGATGTGGGTCCGTTGTCTCCTGCAGTTGCTATGAGCCCAAGGTTTGAATTGGCTTGGGGACAAACAAATGAAGACAGAGACATGGTGTACATTTGGGAGGGATGTTTGTTTACTCGTAAAGTTATACCCTTATATTTTCAAGGTTTTGTTTTGCTTCAGGGTCTGGGTAGACGTATGGTACACTCTTTATTTGGAGTGTCGCATTAAAGAATATAAATGTACCGGAACATGGTGATAGCCATGGCCACTGCCCACGCCAGCCGCTGAAATCTTGCATTGTGATTAAGCTGGACCTAGGTTCAGTTAGGTCCAGCCGCATGTACTGCCTACACCAGACTTGAGTCAGTGCCCTACAATCACTCATTCTCCTAAGCGATAGATCGGTTAGTGCCCCTCAACAAAAATTTTGCAGCCCAATTGCACTGTGCATTTGACACATGTTAGCTCTGAAGATATGGTAAATCCGCATATGTTATAAATAAATACATATTTTTGAATAATAACATCCAGATCCATAACTGACCCTTTTTCTCAATGGATGTAGATTTTGGATTTCTTCACATGTTCCTCATCCAACTTGATTTTTTTTTTTTCCAGAGGAAGGTTTATAATCAAAATTTGTTTTCAAGCAACGTTTTTTTCTTTCAAACCTTGTAAATATGCACATCAATGGAATTTGTTCCGTGAAACAACCGATTAGCGTTTAGAACACGAAAATTAAAACTGATGACTAGAATTATTTTTCTAATGAGCTTATTTGTGGAATATGTAGAGAAGAGTTATTGTGGGATGTTCTCTGGAAGCCATATATATATATATATACACTCTCTCTCTCTCTCTCTCTCTCTAAATTGTTTTTCACTTAATCTCTTTCTCTCTCTCGTTCTATCTCTCTCACATGCAAGTGGGCAGGTGAACATTATTTCAAACTGCTTTCTGAAATTAAAATAAATTTAATTCACTCGTGTATATTGGGTATTCAATTTGCTATAACTCAGGCTCATATGTACTTTTACCAAACCCAATTATACTATTTACTAGAAAAGAAAGAGTGGGAAGCAATAAATCTGGTCGTTCTTAATTAGCAACTTGGGACACATTTCATGAGATTAAAACAAGATATATCTTAGTTAAGTTCTATTGGAATAATCATGCAGCTGTCCTGTCTCAATTTTGAAGTTTTCGATTCTTTTATTCATTTCCTCCATAACAAAATAGCTATATTTTAAGCATTGGGAGTCAGTTTTTGTGGATCCTTTTAACCTCTTCATTATCAATGAAATTGTTACGCTATCGTGCCTTCAGGCGAGGACGGGTAGATGGTTAGTCTACTGAATTTTTAGGGTGTCAACCTCCTGTGCTGTAAAAGGAGGGCACTGATATGCAAGTTAAAGTATAACAGTGACGTTACCTGGATGTACCGAAATCAAGTTTTGTACCCTAAGAAAGAACGGAAGGATGGAGTATTCGGCTCTCTTATTGAGGGGTATCTTCATTTCATGTTCAGTATCTACTACCTGCTTCTTTCTCTTTTATAATTTTACTAAAATTTAATATCACTCTTGAATCTGTGATCCTTATCATGAGCATAAATCCAATATATGGGAATCATGCACATGAACTGTTGCAACTAAATCTGAGACTTGGAAGTTTTTAGATCCACTTACAAGATGCTTAAGATAGAAAAATAAAATCTTGGTCTTCTTTATGTGGGTTTGTGTTAACTTATGTTTGTGATGTTACTAATATGATTATTATAAAGTTCAATAGCTGGCATATCGTATGATTAGTTGGTATTTGTTTACATGGTAGTTGTGCTTACACATTTCATATAAATGATTTTTGTACTGATTAACACTAAGATTTCCTATTATGATGCATACTTTGTTTAAACAGTTTGTAATTAACTAAACATCATAAAATTTTCATGAATATAGGAAGTTAATTTTTATATTGAAAGGTTATGCTTCCAAGTGGTCATTCTTAGCAAATGAACCATAAATAAGTGCGTCTGGTGTTAATTTTAAAAAATTTATGTTCAAAACTTTTAGTGGGTACGTGTATATATGTATGTATAGTGGATTCGGCCAGATCCAATTAAATGCTCCCAATTGTTGCATTTTTTTTATATACTCAGTTTCATGACAAGCATATTCTCTTTTCTTCTATCCTTATGAAAAGATTACATCTTGGATGTTCTCAATGAACATTTAATGACGAAGATGTTAAAAATCATTTTTTTAATATACAAAATGCATGAGGCTAATTGATTATTTCAATCAATCACATTAATCTACGCAGGATTGCATTGGAATATATGGTTTTTTCATGAAATTAACTAGTTGTGAATTTCTACTTGAGGTCTCAAACTACAAAAACAACATAAAAAATCATGCTTTTTTATGCATGTCAAATGAGTTTTATATTCATTTTTCAAGTTTTATTAGAATCATATTTACACATTAAAAATAATAATTTTCCATATGAACCGGAACATGTTAAAAATATGTGTCATACATATTTATATATATTACAGTAAATCTATGGGTGTTTAACATGCACTAGGAGGATCTGATGAGTTTAAGTACGGCTAAATTATGAGAAGTTGAGCTCTCCCAACAATAAAGATAACAAAATTCAGTAGGTATTTAGCATGTGCGTCGGAAATTTTATAAGTACAGTACTTAGGGGAGATGTGTATCATCAGCATTTTCAATTAACCAAATCACAAGGTAAAGTGTGATATATATATATATATATATATATAATTTGTAGAATTTGACGTCCAAGTTTGGATGGATAAATTCTCGAGTATCTCAACAAACCGTCCTGTCCACTATAAGGCATCGGGCAGCCGTGATTGAATGAAAGTCAAAATGGCTAGAAGATTTCATCTCTATGTTATATACAAATGACTCTGGTTATCTAAAGTCACTCAGTCATCTAACCAAGTCCATATAAAGCAGATTGATGGTTGAAAGAAATTTAAAGAAAAGAAAAAAATTTCTAAACTAATATTAGATAACGAAAATGCTCAACATCTTTTTCTCCTTATTTTTCTCTTAGCTTTTTATTATGTTGAATCGAACAGTGCATATTAGATAGTTGTGTGACTCTAAAAAGTTAGAGTCACCATTTAATATATATATATATATATATATATATATATATATAAACTTCTCAAGCATGAATCTTTCTCATAGTAGTGATATCCTCTTGGAGGGTTTCATCTGGTTGACTTGTGGTAGACAGACTCATTAACTGATATTGTCCTTTAAAGTCTCTTTCCCATTACTAATAGTCTCCCAACTCCCATAAAAGTTACATGTTCAAGTGCTGTGCCATTTGCTTTTGGCCTTTCAGTTGTAACCTTTTCTCTTTTTGGTCTGCGGCCAACAAAAGCACCATCACACCTGCTCTTGTTCTTACGAGTTTACGCACGCCTTTTGTTCAACTACTTTTTCCATTCACATTTGTCTTTTGATTTGACATTTTATTGCATTTTGTTATCTCCATTTTAAAGTTATTGGTCTAATAAGTCCAGTTTTTTACAAACATAAATGGAAAAAATGTATAAAAAGACTTAAAAACAAACAAATCTAAGAATATTCTTAAAAAATAGTAAAAATTGTTATAGCACTCTTGAAGCCCATAGAATGGAATTGGTTTGCCCACTGATTTGATTCCATTTGGATTGATTCTAGCTGGTACTGGGGCCTAGTAGCAGAGCACTACTCCTTCCAATAGCAACATTGTAGAGTGGCCGCTGCGAACCTAAAAATTTTTGGCTGAGAAGCACTAAATGACGGCGTGAGTAAAGAACAACCGAAGGTGCGGTCGGCCGACTCACGATCAATTTCATAATTGAACAAGAACCCGCGGGGGCACCGACCTAAGTTCAGTGGGGGCATCTTGTGTGTCTGAACTCAGGCGCAGCGTCACTACCAATTTAGACCCGGCACCGCCATGTGAACAATTGCCCACACAGACCCACATCCACTGGCTGGTATGTCCTTTGCCCAACACTACCAGGAATCAGCACTTAACAATGTTTTTGTGGTTGGAAAGGTACTAGTATATATGCCAGGAAACAAAAACCTATTCATATGTTAGTTGAGACTTGAGAGCCCCACATCAAAATGTGCATTACATTCTTTCTTTTTTGACTGCCATATGTAATCTAAATTGGATTTTGAATGGAGTTGGAGAGCTTAGTGATTCAGGGAATCGAACTCGAATCGAGATCGTTTCTGAACTAGATCGACCAAAAAATTGATTTGTTCTGCCCACTTTGTCTTCTTAAGGGGCCGTTTGGCACTTCGAATACTTTGCGAGTCGCTTGGATCTATGTCAAAGAATTCATGTAGTGTTCGTGGAATCTGCCTCAATTTTGGCACAGATTTATGGAACACCCACAAAGTGTTTCATTTACCAGACAACTTGACACTCTGGTGATGACCAATTCATGTATTGGGTTTGCATACCTCTAACTGGACCTAGGGAGGGCATTTGGTAACTGGAACACTGTGTCCATTGAAACACAGTTAAAAATGAAGTGCACCAGACCATGTAGTGGACCTAAGTCCTCTCCTCTAGCCACAGTGAGGGTGTTTGATTTATGTTCTTCGATTGTGCAGAACGAGAATCCCCTGTTCTCCCGTTCCTGTGTGTTCTAGGAACGGGACAAGACGCATGGTCCACCTCGGCCAGGGTAGCTGGAAGGAAGCTCCACATAGAACATGAAACACCCATTTCTTGGAACTTCGAGTTTGATGAATTTGTAGTACACGAGAATATTGTTCCTTCGTTCCATGTTTGCATGTCCCCATGAGCCTCGGTTTGGTTGTTTGTTGGAGAGGAGAGGAGATTACTCCGGATTGACTTTGAGTAAGGTGAACTTGTCTCCTTAGGAAAGTGTTTACCGCATAGTAACATGTTGTTACTGTTATATGAATCTGATCATAAAAATTAGGATTGATTCATAAAACATTTCATTTCATGAATCAATTTCATTCTTCGAAGCAGATTCATGAAACAACAATAATATGTTTCTGTTCTCAAACAACCCCTTGGAAATACTATTCTAAAGAAAGAAACACATTGGCGACTGCTCATAAAAGATCCTGAGAATCCCATTCCTCAGAAAGTTAGTCATGGGATGAGACCTGTGGCCAACTTTCTTAGGCAAGCACCGACTTTATTACCTTGCGAACAACTTTCACAGCTTGCATTTTCTCAAGTTATTAGGTACCTTCTAAGAAAGTGGGTGGGGACTACTTTTCCCCAGTTAATTTTCTGTCTCATTCAACTGTGTAAATGACAGATGCTTCCCTCTCCTTTCTCTCATGGTAGTACATATATATCACTGTTATAGAGTTAAACAATTATATTTACATTTAAAAAGGAAACCACTGGATATGTCCATGATATAACCTCATATATTTACCTTCATGGGCATGTCATATTCATGAGCTAAAAGAAGGTGGAAACATTAATTGGCCTTTTATATAGGAAAATGAAATTGGTTCATCCTTCATATCCCGGTGCACGCACATGGAGGCAAACCGGTTTTCTGGAAAAGAGACGAAAGTTGTTCATATGTTCAGCAACAAGACAAGGGAAGAAGACGGGCACAGGATATATCAGATTCGTTTGGATTTGGGAACATGTATGCGCAAACAAAGGGCATTTAGAGGGGGGCGTACGTTAATGAGGTGTTCCTTTAAATGTTACAGTAAAAATATTGATGCCTCGTGGGACCAATGAATCCGTAGAGGGTGTTTGTTTTCATGTCCTTTTCCTATGAAAGTGACCTCTTCTCGTGCACATGGCAGCTGGTCGGTGGGTCAGTGAAAAGTCGATCGTCAGTTCGATTTTCATAGATGCTACTCTTATTGATTGTAAATAGTGGATGCATGATACTCTAGTTGATGAGTGTAGGGGCGAAGGGAAGTGGGGGCCTGCCCGGGCCATAGCCCGTGTGAGCGCCGGAAAAAAAAATTTACATTGAAAAAATCAAATTTTTTTAGTTTGGCCCGACCCGTCGCTCTTCGTTGCTTCTCTTGTTTCGACTCTGGCCCAACCCGCGAATCGTCTTGGCCCGACCATAGAAAAAATCTTGGCTCCGCCCCTGGATAGGTGTACTGCTTCCCACCTAAGTCTCGATGTTGTCTTATACCCTAAGGACAAGGGGAAAAAGGAGGGGATTCGGCCTTTTCAAGCTATCTCCTCATGCACAAAAATGCCTTTTGCTTCCATAGTAAGAAAATCTGAAGCCTATCTTTGCAAACTAACCTCGTAGAGAGAGGGAGAGAGAGATCTACTTGAACTTTTACCTTGTTTGTGTATCAAAGAAATGGGGGAAGACAAGAGAGGAAAGTGGTCTATTATTAAGTTTGGAAGGCATATTCCTTATCAAAATATTCACCCCTATGAATTATATGTCTCAAGATTAATAAGGATGTCGACTGGATTGAATGGAAGTTCCAACCGTCCACCCTTACTTTCATCCCTCAAGGTAGTGGGACTACTTTTAGTGCCTTAGGGTGGTGTCCTTGTTATACTTTAACTTGTATATCGATGTCTTCCTTTTTACAACATATGAAGTTGATGTCCTGAAGATTTGAAATGGAAATTGACCGCCTACCAACACCAACCTCGTTGGAAATTGAATATATACTTTGTGGTTGAGGATGTACTTTTCTATTTGTTTATATTCTCGAGAGTTTTAGTTGCTGCTCCCAAGAAGGCACAGACCCAAGTTTCCCCTTTAAACACATAAGAAGGAAAGGCCTGCAGATTGACAAAGTAAAAAGTTTACAAGGGAAAAGAAAGCTCTTGAACGGCCATAGCACAAAAGCTGTTTTAGGAGAGTCTTAAAATGGCACCGAAAAGTCATAATGCGACACCTCATCTCGGATAGATTGTCTAAAAGAGTCTTAAAATGCACCGAAAAGTCATAATGCGACACCTCATCTCGGATAGATTGTCACACAGCAGTATGAGATGAGGCTTTGAGAATTCCATCAGAAAGAGACCAATTCATAGTGAGGATGCAAGATATCTTTGGAAAGTGGCTTAATATCCAACCGCATACTTTCAGAAAGCAGCTTTTACATTGGTTAAAATTTTAAATATAAAGGAACGCCTTTATGTTACTTTGGTTTTTCATTTTGTTTTTTCAAAAGATTCTGTTGGGGTCACATGTCAAGATCTTATATCCGTATCTTTCTGACGTAGATTGCCAGGCCATGGACACATTGTGTGGCATATGATATCGAGTTTCATACTTGCAACAAGTCGTTCACCAAAGTCCAATTCCGGTTGTCATTTTCCAGGGTGGGTGTGTTTGTTTACCAAGGATTTCAGATTCACGTTGTTTTTAGATTTTCCTGGATCTTGAATCCCAGACTCGGACCCTAGATTTGAGTTCATAAATAACAAATCCACCATTTGTTTAAAGGGTAAGCTCACAAACCATGGGTTTCAGATCAGCTTTAGATCTCATATCCGAGGTTGTCAAACATATCCATGAAGAATTTGATTGCATACTCTTATGCTTATAAGATTATGAGTTGCTTCGAGACTTGGGTAAACTTACAGGACACACACTTTGAAGCTATCAAACATACCCATGAAGAATTTGAACGCACACTCTTATGCTTCCAAGATTTTGAGTTGCTTTGAGACTTGAGTAGACCTATAGGACACTCTGAGGCTATCAAACATACCCATGAAGAATTTGATCGCACACTCTTATGCTTCCAAGATTTTGAGTTGCTTCGAGACTTGGGTAGACCTACAAAACACCCCTTTAACTCGAGTATCTTGTTTGCCACTACTTGCTGCTTAGAGCAACAACGCATCAGAATGTGACAACAGTAATAAGATTCGAACCTCGAATCCCTTGAATGTGAACTGCCTTGCCACCCAATTACAGACTTGGTCTTGACAGTGTAGCTTGGGGCCTGGATGCAATGTATGTCCAAGCTCATCTCATGGACCCATATCCAACAAATGCCTTTTAGTCCCTAGTAACTTATACAACATCTAAATTATTTGGTATTTGGTTTCAATATATATTCAAATCTTATTGGAAGGCAAGTGCTTTCTAAATCCGATTAGAACTTCAAGATTAAATACAACTTTTGCTTTGCAATTTTATTGAACGCAAAGGAATCGCACTGGAAAAAAAGTATTGCATCATTTTTCTCAGTTTAGATGTTTAACCCAGAGTGGTGAACGAGTTAAGCAGCTTTTCGAGAAAATTCAGCAAAAGTGTGGGCAGTCTTAAGAAATTAAAAGACGTGAAACCGTTTCCAGGAGTATGGACCAAAAGATAAGCCCCAAATGAAAATTTCCCTAGGTTAAACTGGACTCGACCAAGAGCAGATTTAGTATCTCAAATTCGGGTCCATCGGAGACCCGACCAGTTCGCACGCCAGCTTGCCCATTCATAGGCGAACGCCCGGAACCAACGCCCGCCATGGAGGCAGACAGAGATGGACCAGAATCAGGCGTTCAAGAACGGGTTCGCCGCTCCCGTCATCTTCTTCCTCATCCTCTCTCTCGAGTTGCTCACTGCAATTCTAAACTACCTCAAGAAGGTTCGTCTTTTCTCCCGTTACGCCCGTCTCTTTTTTTTTCTGCCTTTTTTCGTTCCTTCGTTTCGTCTTCCGTATGTTTTTTTTCGTTTCTTATTTATGGTTTTTGCATCATCTGATCTGATTTTGGAACTTTACGAGCCCGTTTCTTTTTTCTCCCGACAAAGTTGACATTCGTTTGGTCCAATACAACATGTTGGGAATGAAAGACTGTAGGGATCGATGGTTGTGGAAAATATGGGACAGCATAAGAATTTACGATTGCTGGTTGAGTTTTATAACGTGGGTTTTCTCAACTTCCTTTCTGATTTTTTTGAGGAAGTGTGGGGGGAGTTAGATGATGATGCATGAGAGAAATTTGTTTCATGATTATGATGTTGGGACCGTGGACGGTGCAGATTGATCAACCCAATAGAGATGCAAATTTTGTTTTTATGTGTGTAAATAATGAAACCTCACATGAAGACATAATTGTCATCACTCGTGACTGAATGAGTAGATACTTTTGAGGTTTATGTACTTCCCCATAAGTTTCCCAGATTGGTAACTGCAAATTGGATGGGTGCGAAAATAGTCGTATGATTTCATAGAGAATATTGACTTTGAGCTACATTGAGTGCTTTTTCTTTCTTCTTTTCCTTCTTTTTTTCTTCGGTTGCTTCATCAAAATTTTTGGCGATGCATTGGCAGGCCTGTGGTTGGTAAAACCCTTAAGGTTTCCACTACCTACCAGGACTGCCCCTAGCTTTGCTTCAAGGGATGCACATTCTAGGACTCAAATGTCTCCTCAGTTTGGAGACAGTTGTGAGTCAACCCTACTACATGAAAGAGCCCTTATACGTCTGAATCTGGAGCTGGCTATAAGTTTGATATTCATGGTTTACGTGTTCTGGCATGAAGTTCAGCAGCATCACATGTTCTGCTACGTTGCTTTAAGTTTTATCATTGACTGGTCCAAGAACTTGGCACTTAGCTACAGCTCTTGCTGGTTGATTCAATGCTGACACAACAATAAGGGACTGAGGTCTTTTTGAATCCATCGAAGTTTTTTTTTTTTTTTTGGCAATTAGCAATTATGTTCAAAAGAATTATTAGCTGGTCAGTCAAAATGGTATTTAATTGCATAATATTACCAAAAGCATAACCTGAGTTTCTGGAAGTGTTTAACTTCGACATGGGCCATTAAGAATCAATATTCACAAGTTCCAAACTTGTCCTTGTTCCCCTTGAGACCAATAAAAATCGTGTGGAAAATGTGTACTTAAATCTATGAAAATATGCACCAAATGGAGTTGTCACATTTTGTCTAGGCCTCATCATACATATGCTCAGGGTTCAAATTCTCTGTGTTGTTCTCCTGTAGAAACTGAAGCAGGCATAGCCCCTAGGGCCCAGGCTACTAGCCTCGGCTTCCAAAATCTAACTAAGTCTTGCTTGGATGTGATTTCTTTATGTAATAAAGGAAAAGTCAATCATTTTGAAATTATGTATCTAGACATCTTGAGTGTTTGTGACAAGCTATCTTTTCCCCATTCCTTTTTTGGTTTTTTGGCTTCTGTTTGAACTTTGAACATAAAGTACACCTTTCTTGGGGCTAAAAGTAAGTGAAGCACTGAAAAGGGGAACTGCTTCTTTGACTCTTGTCAGTAGATTGGCCAAGCAAGCATTTTTGGAAATGAGCATTGCATATAGACATGTATATATAAATTACACACACACACGCACACACACACACACACACATATATATAGAAAGAGAGAGAGAGGGTGACTTTTAACTTTATATGATTTTGTTCACTTTTTAGTGATATTTTTCTTTTCAGAGAGGAACGAGGAATGCTAGGCAAATACAGTTGAAACAAGAAATAAAGCAACTTTTGAAGGAGGCAGGTTCATTATCATCGTAAGTGATCTGTGTGCTTTGATTTTGTTGCATCATATCACCTGAGTGTGGTACAGTGGTGTGAGTTCATGTTTGCAGTTATAAGTTTTTTTTGTGGATGAGAGAGAGCTAGAGTTGTTTGGATCATCTTCATTCTTGAATGACTAGTTTGCTTCTTCGGAAGAGACTGTTCCTAGAAGTTTGTCAGATAAGCCTATCAATTTTGTCACTTTTCTGTTTATGTGTGTGTGTGTGTGTGTGTATTGGGGGTGTGTCTAGGTACATAGATAGATAGATGAGAGAAAGAGAGGTTTCTTTCTATTTATGTGGTCACAATTCCATGTATAAAGTATAAACTAATCGATATTAAATGAACTTGTAAAGTGTCTAAATGAAAGTTTTTCTTTATATGGCTGTAGGTATCTTGACCTCTCTTTTTAGGCATTTCTTTGGGGCTTATCAACATCTTGTGAAAGTTGAAAAGTTTAGAAAATGCTAAGCATGATAACATGTTGCGATTGCAGGCCTGCAACTTTTGCACAGGCTGCTAAACTTAGGAGGGCAGCAGCAGCAAAGGAGAAGGAACTTGCACAATGTATGTTTACTTAATTGCTATTATGGTTAAGTTAATTTATTGTTTTCCTTGTATTACATGTTCTGTTTTCCTTATTTTCTTCTTCAATTTCATTTCCTGCAACTCACACCTAAATTTGTGTATTTTCTTTTCCCTACAGATCAGGAATCATGTGGAAAGGATAAAAAGCAGTCACCAGAGTTTTACTTGGGTAAAATCAAAATTGTAAAGGTGTGGAAATATCATTTTTTGATTAATTTTCTTCAGCTGATTTTTTTTTTTCTTATAATTTCCTGACGATGTACAGGGTGTAATATATGTTGGACTAATTTGGTGGTTCTGGAGCACCTCAGTAGCAGTCATTCCTGCTCATCTTTTGCAGCCTCTTGGTAGGTTTTTTTCTTTTCTTTTTTTTTTCCAGAAGAAATCTTTTTCTGTTACTTGACTGCATAAATTTAGCTGTGTTCTATTTTTTGTTTTTGAAGAATGTGTGAAGTACCCTATGGGCTCTTTTGTTGTTTTTTTATATGATATAATTACTTACTATACTTGACATCTTTCGGTCTTGGTCCTTCTTCAATTTATGCCCATCTTTCTTAGGAGAGAGAAGATACCAGTCTTTTGGTTTTGAAGATGCTTCAAGGAAACTTTTGTAGATGCACATATTGCTGGTGATCTTGAAGATTGAAGCATAGGTCATGAACTTTGTAGATGTTTATTTTGATTTTAAGGAGGGATGAAACAAAAATAAAGTCTGAATGTGAAAATGTGAGTGGTGCATATTTATTCACTTACCTATGTGGTTCTGATCTCTTACGCATCCTGGAAGGTGTCTTGTTGCAGTTAAGCTGGTGAATGCCTTTGTGCTTTGAAACCTAGATAGCTTCCACAAAAGCTGGCTAATGTAACTGAAATCCACTTCGACATTTTTATACTTTAAGCAAAGGGTTTTTTTTTTTTTAAGGTAACTGTTTGAAGTCTTTGATTTGATTTATGGGACACACTAATGTAAAAGCATCATGATATCATCTACTGTTTGTTTTGAAATTTGGAAACCACTTGCCCCATTTTCTTTGCGATCAATATCTTACCAATATAATGATCTCATAGTATATGTTATGCATCATGACATTAGAGAAGTTCTAAATTTCTTTTGTTTGGTTGTGTTGGGAACTGCAAGGTGACTGGCTAATTTCAGAATTAACTTAGTAATTGATGACCCTTAGATTTATGTACACACATAAAGAGTCTGCTGGCAAAGATATGAAAAAGTGAAGCATATGTTTGTAAGATGCGGTTTTTGGAGAGTTTGTTGTGTTGCGCGTATTTTACAGGGAGTTGTACTCTTTCCAATAATTTTGTTTTGAAGTAGCTGCTGATTTGATTGTTACCTCTAACCAAGGACAACTGGGGTGCATCTTGATAAACTTTGATGCTTTACCTTACTGTTGTGGTTCTTATGGTCAGTTACATGATTATATATATCTAAACTGGTCTTTGACCTTGAACAGTGAGGTCATCCGGACTTTAGTTTTTTTTTTTTTTCCTGTAATTTTGTCTGAAGTATCACCCATCACTGTGCATCCCACGGTTGAATTGTTTGTGGTAATGTATTCGCAGTTCTGTAAGATTCATGTTTTTTTGTTCTTTTATTTTCCTTTTTCAGGAAAGCTGTTATTCTGGGGTGGCGGTAATGCAGCTGGCAATATCATTCGGGTATTAATTTTTAAATTTGAACTGCATGGACTGTGAACTCATTGTCAAATTTGAATTTAAATATGCTGAAATCGTTGCAGGTTGGCATAATTCCGTGGTTGGTAGTAACAAACAGAGTGAGTGAATTTGCCATCCGCAAGTTATCAGTGGTTGCCATTGCACACCTAAATCGTTACCAAACATCTTAGTTGCAATATTTAGGCTGTCTACAGTCTCAGGCAGCCCTCACCATCGGGAGCAATTCAGGAGCAGATGCATTTGCTAGTCTATGCTTTATCTACAAAACCTGCTCATGTGTGCTTTAAATTTTTTGATTTTTTTCAGAGATATAATTTTGTTCATTGTGATAGGTAAGGTGTTCTAAATGAGAACCTGTTCGCATATGGTTGTTGGTTTATCCTCATGAATGGCATCTGAACCAGGGTTTCTCCTGCAGTAAAAGTTCTCCAAAATGACAGAAAGAAGGATGAAACAGTTTCCAAGGAGTGTCACTACCATGTCCACATTTTTTGATCAATCAGTAAAATGGGTGGGGTTTCGTAGAAATCCTCATGTTTGTTCCTACAATAAGATTGTGCCATTAGTATTCAGTTAATAATGGGAATTCGTTGGGTTTAACTGGCCTTCATTCGTCACTAAATTTAGCCACAACAAATCCACTAGCTTTATGTATTTGAATTGGCCGGGTTTCCATCGATTAACTGGCCTTCATTCTTCGGAAAACATGGCAAAGTAACGCATAAACAAATCCTGCATGTATTGTGCGTGTGCAATGTGAGGGAGTCCATATGCAGCATGCATGTGTACATTGCTTACCCCATTTCGAGCCTAACAAAATATGAGTCGAGCTGACCAAGCTTGAACTGACCTGGCTCGTATACAGTCTTATAGTTAGTATGGTCCAAACAGGTAAGATGGAATGCCATCCACTGCTCCAAATCGATTCAGCCGATTCATTATTAACAATTTCTTTTTTGTCTATCGACGCACACCATCGGTTTCCCTCGCAGCAGCCTCGCGCTTTTCATCTCTCTACAGACTAGTCTCCTCTCCTTGCTGTGAAAGCTCCACTGATTGTCCTTCACTTTACGAAGGTCCCATTGGATTCCGGAAGCTCGGACGGTTTAGAACTTGTTCATTCCGTAGTTCATAATGCTCAAATCTGTTACGTGTATTCTTTTTTAATTTTGGATTTCAAAGTACTTCAATTCTCATATTGTCTTTTCCATTTCAGAAGCAAACTAGAGACCTTGTTCGAGAATTGGCAATTTTGTATATTGTTCTTTGGAAAAATGGTTGGTCAAAAGTTACGTGAAAATTTGAGGACCTATTTGATAAGCCTAGCTGGCAATCCAATATTTGCCTATTGTTAGGCGGCGGCTGCTTGTAGCTTTCTTCTTTTCTTATTAATCATTTTCAAACACTACATTTCCTCTTATCCCTGCATGTGTCCTGGTTAGAAGCTCAAATTTCAATGTTCTATTAATAAACATGCAATCTTAATAGCTAGTAGGATCAAAAATCACTAAAATCAGCCAACCTAAAGTGCAATTTCTATATCATCTCCGAAATAAGGTACTTAAATTTGTTAGATAAATAATAAAAGGAAGACATCTTTATGATATACCCAAAAATTTCCATTGGTCTTAATGCAGGCCCAAACAAAATCCATCCCAAGTGAAATTGGTACTGTCCTTTTTCTATTTGGGTTGTCTCTCTCTGTCTTGGGTACCAGTACTGATGGAGCAGATGCCATTACCTGATGATCCCATCAAACCCTGATTCGCGGGGAAGTAATACCGAAACAGGCAACCTCATATGAAGTCCTGGTTCTTAGACGTGCACCTCGGAGTTTTTTGAAGGGATTTGCATCATTGCGTAGCATTCGTTGGAACGCTGGTAGAAACTGAACCTTTGAGACTCCCGATACCGATATGCTTGAAACTGACACGGGCATTGCATTTTGTACCTGTAGGTTTTCATCTTTGTCAAGGCTTCAAAACCCGATCGTGCCTGTGGGGTCGTAACAAAATTTTGATCAGGATATTGGAGAGAATCGTGGAGACCGGTAGTGACTGGCACGAGAACATCCATGGCAGTCTGTTGGTAGGTGGTTTCCTAAGCTAATACCTGTTTGTTGAAATTCCTCGAGGAAATAGCTCCCGCTTGCCAGGCTTTATGTGGAAAGACCCTTTCTTGTTGCAGGAGGTCATGAAGATTATTATGAAAATTTGACATGAGGAACTATTGGGGTTGAGAATTCGTCATTGGTATTAGTTGCTATCCAAGTGTTTGCTGAAATAATGTCCTGTTTGGTCACTCCATGCTGGTTTTCTTGGAGAGATATGTTGTTGGTACTTGAGAATGTGGCGTCGACTGGTGAACTCAGACATCGAAATGCGTATAGATTTATTCACATGGCCGTCAGAAAACCTGCGTCGGGCTCTAGAAGAAAGGTCCCAAAAAATCTTCGATATACCCGACGAGCCAAGGTGCCCCCCGATCCTGATATTGATAGGATGCGCAGGAGAAAGCAGCTAGCAGATACCAGCCCGAGCACATCAGTGGAGGACGAGGACGATTCTTGGAGCGAAGAGGCACTGGATGCAATTAGTTCACTCTTTCAAGGAAGAGTACCACAGAAACCAGGGAAATTGGGGAGGGAGAGGCCTCTTCCTCTGCCTGAGCCATTCAAAATTCGGCCATTGGGATTGCCAACGCCAAAAGATCACATTAGATCAGTTGCTTCGTCGCTAGCTTCCTCTAGATCATCACTTTGCAAAAGAGTTTACAAAAATCCCACTTTCCTCATTGAGCTCGCTCGCGAAATTAGGGACCTTCCACCAGAGAAAAATGTGTCCGAAGTCCTCGACAAGTGGATTGCTGTCCTTAGGAAAGGCTCACTGTCCATGACAATCAGAGAGCTGGGCCATATGGGATTGCCACAGAGGGCACTAGAAACATTTTGCTGGGCCAAGCAGCATCCTCAGCTCTTCCCTGATGACAGAGTTCTGGGGTCAGTTGTGGAAATCTTAGCTAGATTCTCAAAGTTGAAGATGCCAAAAGACATGGAGAATTTCATGGGATCTGCTAGCAAGAGCGTCATCGAAGCCATGGTGAGGGGATTCATTAGAGCAGGAAAAGATGGAACTGCTTGGAAACTCCTATCGATTGCGAAAGATGCAGAACGAACTTTGGATCCAAGCGTCCTTGCCAAACTGATTGCAGATGTAGCAAAGAACCCAGAAAAACAGGAGCTTGTTTCTGTGTTGTTGGAGGAGCTAGGAAACAGAGAGGAGCTGAAACTGAAACAACAAGACTGTACTGCACTAATGAAGGTCTGTACAAAGTTAGGAAGATTTGAAGCTGCAGAGAGCCTGTTTACCTGGTTTAAGAATTCTGGACAAAAGCCAAGTGTTGTTATGTATACCACACTTATTCACAGCAGGTACAGCAGCAAAAGGTACAGGGAAGCAATGGCTGCTACATGGGAGTTGGAGGAGTTGAACCATTTGCTGGATCTGCCTGCTTATCGTGTTGTTATTCGACTTTGTGTAGCTCTAGATGATCTTCCCAGGACTGTTAGATATTTTTCTAGACTTAAGGAAGCAGGGTTTTGTCCAACATATGATATTTATCGTGACATGATCAAGATTTATGCACAGAATGGTAGGGTAGCCAAGTGCAAGGAAGTATCTAAAGAAGCTGAATTGGAAGGATTCAAACTGGATAAAGAAACAACATCCCTTCTTCTCCAGATAAAAGGGGAAGCGGGTCGTCTTTGCAGTTCTACATCATGAGATGTATGGCTTGAATCGTGAGTGTCTGCTTAAGTTGATGACGGTCATTTATAGTTTCTAAGGGATTACTGAGGTGAGATTTCATGAATGGAGCTGTCACTTGCGGGCATGGGTGATCACCCCCCTTCAGAAATGGATCTCACTTTCTAAAAAAAGGCTGATGAACTCCTGCTGGCAATATAACACTTTTCCATTGGACACCTTTGAGCAGTGAATGCTTTTCTAAGTACAGGAAGCTTGCTAGATAGAAAGAAGAGAATGTATTTGGTCATGAATCCATGTCCTGCTACTAGCAGTGAGTCTGGTTCTCGGTGCTTGGACTTTACACATGTAATGCCATCTAAAGTTTCAAATATTCATTCTAAGTCATTTGCCAAAGTTTGGTCAATATGATGAAAGGGCTCTGTCCCCTTGGTTTACCATTCAAACTTGTAGCACATCCAAAGGTGACATAGTGAAACAAGCTGTTGCTGTCATGCAGGCAGTTATGAGTTGATCCTCACAGATGCCTATCTTTGCCAAGACCTAATTGTAGATGTACAATTTGCTACCAAGGAAGTAGACATGAGGGTATCTAAATTGGGATGTTGGTCCTCTCTTTCAAGCTTGTTTTGTACAAAAACTGAAAGCTTTTGTATTAATGATTCACAACATCTAGCTGAGGCCCCCTTATTATTCTTCTTGGATAAGCTTAAAGAATCTCATGGCATTATCATGTTTAGATATTGAATCTGGTTTATGCCTATACATGTTTTCTTTTTTCTCTTTGCATTTCCTTTTCATTATCTCTCTAGTAGGGGATGCTTAGTGCCCCATTTCTCCAGCAGGAGGTGATCAAGTATGCTCATAGACGGTCTGTTTCTCTATATTGAATATCTTGGAGGTCTATGTTTGACACTTCTGAATTGCATTTTCCTTTCCGTGTAGGTGGCAGAATCAGTTGTCTAAGCTATTGTATGCAACAGAGGATGACACAGATAATGGGTGGATGGGTGTATCACTCTGTAATGAAACAGCTATGAGGCTGAGCCATCCTGTTCTTCTTTTTTTGTCCCCTTCAGAGATGCAGCTCCAAAAGCATCACGTCTCCTTGATCTGAAAGCCAAGTTATCTACACAAACTGGAAGCATTGAAAGGAAATGGTCTTGAAATTGTCAAGTCAGCTGTAGAAGAGAAGAAAAATGTTTGACCTTGTCAATCACTTATTCATCATGACATGGCGATGGGGGCTTACCTTGCGTTTGTTTCTCAAACCCATCAAGTAGTTTGGTTTTTGGAGTGTTCCGGGGTATTCAAATTCCCTACAGAAGTAGAGTACATATTTTTTCTTTATATCCTGGGTGTTTTACATGGACTGATGAGGAATTCAAGCTCTAGTTTTCATCATTTTCGAACAGATTTGTTCAATTAAGTTCGTTTGTATCTTATACTTCCACATTATTTGTCATTGACGATTGTTTTACCTTGGTTTATTATGATCCTTCAACTTTGAAGCTTTTGTTAATGCAATTTTAGTTCAGTGATTTTGGAGAAATTGACAATTGCTGTGTCACTTAGGGCCGGGGCATTTGGTAGTTTCAGATTTGAAATTCATGGATCTGATGTGTAAGATAATTGAAATCCACTACGACATTTTTATACTTAAAGCAAGGGTATTTTTTATTGGTTACTGTTTGAAGTTTTGGATTTGATTTATGGGATAACTAATGTAGAAACATCATGAAATTATCTATTTTTTGGTTTAAAAAATCAAACCCCTTGCCCACCTTTCCTTGATATCAACATCTTGCCAATATGATCATCCCATAGTATAAGTTATGCGTTATGAAAGTGGAAGTTCAAAATTTCTTTGTTAGGTTGTGTTGAGAACTGTTAGGTGACTGTTGCTGATTTCAGAAGTAACTTAGTAACAGATGAGCGTTAGATTTATATACATAAAGAGTGTGCTGGCAATTATATGAAAAAGTGAAGCATCTGTTTGTAGAGATTTGGTTTTTGAAGGAGAGGTTGTTGTGCCTATCTTACGGGGAGTTGTAATCTTTCCAATATTTTTGTTTTAAAGTAGCTGCTAATTTGGTTGTAACTCTAACCAAGGATGACTAGGTGCATCCCGATAAACTTTGATGCTCTGCCTTTCTGTTGTGGTTGTTATGGTCAGTTAATATGATTTTGTATGTCTAAATTGATCTTTGAACTTGAGCAGTGAGATCATCGGGCCTTTAGGTTGTTTTTCTGTTACTTCATCTGAAGTATCACCTTCACTGAGCATCCTATGGTTAAATTGTTTGTGGTTTTTTTTTTAAATGGATCTGTAGTTCTGTAAGATTCATGTCTTTTCTCTTGCTTTTCTTTTCCATGAAGCCGTTATTCAGGGGTGGTGGTAATGCAACTGGCAATACGTGAATTAATTGGTCAATTTGATGTGTTTAAGCTGAAATGGTTGCAGGTTGGTATAGTTCCGTGGTTGGTTAACAGAGGGCGAATTTTCTATCCGTAGGTTGTCAGTAGTTGCCATTGCACATCTAAATCGTTTCCAAACATCTTGGTTGCGGGATTTAGTCTGTCTACAGTCTCAGGCGGCCCTTACCATCGGAGCAATTCAGGAGCTGATGCATTTACTAGTCTGTTATTATCTACAAAACCTGCTCATGTGTGCTTTATTTTTTTTTTATGTTTTTCGGAGACAAGGTATATTTTCTGTGTGATGGGCAAGGTGTCTAAATGAGAACCTGTTCACATATGGTTGTTGGTTTCTCCTCATGAATGCCACCTGAACCAGGGTTCTCCTGCAGTAAAAGTTTATCAAAAAAGAGAAAAAAAGGATGAAACGGATTTTAGGGGGTGTAGACCATGCCCACATTTTTTGATGTACTAGAAAAAGGAGTGGGGTTTCCTAGAAATACTCATGTTTGTTCCTATGATAAAATTGTGCCTTGCCTCACTATTCAGTTCATAATGGGAATTCTTGGGTTTAACTGGCCTTCGTTCGTCACAAAATTTAGCCAAATAACGCATCAACAAGTCCACTATTTTCTGTATTTGAATTGGCCGGGTTTCTATGGATTAGCTGCCCTTCATTCTTCGAAAAGCATGGCAAAGAAATGCACAAACAAATTCACTTTCTGTATGTGTGTTTATGGGCATGCAAAGTTGTGCATCTGCACCATGCATGTGTATATATGTCTGTCTCCATGTATGTGGTGAAACCGTGCTTTTCCTTGCCTATGAGGAAGATAAACATATCTTTTTACCTTGCAACAGGGAATGCCTCCCACAAAATGGGTCAGTCCGTAGAAGCGGGTTCTTTTGGAATCTTGAGAAACCAAAGGTGGAACTTATCAGGATCACGATGTTATGCCTTTAAAAGGGTTCATTTTAGAGGCCGTATCTTTTGGTTTAAGATCATTCCTTTCCGTTTCCACCTTTCTTAGAACGCTTTCTGAATCCCCAGGATTACATATTTGAACATCCTCAGCAATCGTACTTCTAAATGGGTGTCATCCCCACCGAGTTAGTATGGTCCAAACCTCGACACAATGCTTGTGATGCGTCGAGCACCAAAGTGCACAGAGGAGGTGTCAGATTCTTCTCAGATTGTGAGTCGGCAGAATGGCAGATTATATTATTAATTTCACGGTTTTCACCCATGTTTCCTTAGTTGTTGGTCTTAATTGCTTTGTGGAAAGAACTTTGTTCATGGTTTTTGTCGCCACATTTTGGTGTCACTGATCAGTGCTGTTAATTTCGATGTGTATTGATCTGTATCGGCTGATGCACGAGATATCAAGGGAAAAACAGCTATAAATGATTGTCAATCCCCTTCGATTACTGGCCGCTAGACCTTAAGCCCTCTAAGTTTGTACCCTGTTGATCGAGTCGATCTGAATTGCTCAACGTCGCTCTTTTTTTCAAGAATATATTAAGATTAAAATACCAAAAACATGGTACACAGTTAACAAAATATAACAGCTGCGTGAGTTTGAGAGAGAGAGAGAGAGAGAGAGAGAGAGAGAGAGATAAGAGGTGTGTCACCTATTCATGTTGATGTAGAAGGCAAAATGAAAGAAGAAAGGCTAAATTGTAGAAAGCAAGCGGCTTTATTGAGCGACATTGTTAAAGTCAAGCAAGCTGAAAGAGAAAAAACCGCCCGCTGGCCAGGACGGAAGAGAAGCATCAAAAGGGATCATCATCACTAACAAAATCTTTGCCATCGTTATTAGGAGAGAAACAAAGCAAAACAGAGCGGAAGACGCCTAGAAGAAGATGGCAGGGACTGGAGTTGGCCCTTCTGCGATGGATGCCTAATTTGGTGGTGCGAAGAAGATGGCATCGGAGGTCCTCTTGGATCTGAAGAGTTTTTCCATCTCAGGAGACACGTCAAACGATGCCTCCAGCACCTGCGGGGACAGTGCCTTCCACACTGAGGTCCTCCCCGCCAAGTGACTGAACACCGGCCTGCCATTTTATAAAAACCAAGAAGTTATTACCCAGAGTCACACAATAAATCTTCTATTACGATCACAGTTTACTAGAGCAAATTTGACAAATGCTAATGTCATAAAATCTGAACTTGATCGAGTCTGCCACAGTAATTTTGCAATTTCCATGACAGAAAAGTTCAAACAAAATTAAGTCCTTTAAGTGCGAACTTTTTAGAAATGCAACACACACACATACACACACACAGAGAGAGAGAGAGAGAGAGAGAGAGAGAGATGTTTGAAGTTAAAGATTAACCTATTATAGACCGCTCAAATGAATGAATGAATGAATGATAGCCTGAAAAACAGAAGAGAAAAGCCGTACTTTTCCTACTTTGGAAGATTAACATACTAAAACATACTTTTGCATAGAAAGAGATTTATGAATGAGTCCAATAACACCAAACCTGCTTGGATGCAAACAATGACAACCTTTCAACCACTATCGGCTGCTGATTATATGATGTCTAAGATGAAAACAGAAACATAATCAAATGGGTGCTCCCACTAGTGAAGGACCATATATTTTCTAGGTGGGACCTTTTTATAAAGGGGTAAAGTCCAAACTATGTGAGCCCACCACAGCATGATCATAAACTCTCATCACAGTTACCAATTTGCCCCATATATCCATATCAGTCGAAGGTGGCAACCAATGTTTATGGATGTCATTTCATGGCCACTACATGATTCTCCACTATCACCAGTTCCAAGGAAAGAAAGCAGTGGATCAACACATGTCCTGACTTGCTTTCATTTTCCCACTGATAGGACAAAACCATGACAGATGTTACCTATCATCTGCCAACTCTGTCCACTCAAGAGTGAATGTTTCACACTAGAAAGGCCGCATCATGTCATGGGTCCACCAACCCCCATGCCTGGGGAATGAGCCAAGCCAATTGAACACAGTCGAATCGAGCTCAAGTCTATGATTAAGCCGATTAAGTCACTTGAGCGGTTCACACTTGATCATCCTAAGTGAAGATAGCTTGATCAACCATAGATAATAAACTCCCATTAATATAACAATTCAACCTTAAACCCAAATTAGGCTGGATCTACCAAGGCTGCCAATTTAATGTGGCGATCGTGATGATTATGAGCATTACTTAACCTAAAAGTTGCAGGTTTCTTTGAGCTAGCGAATTAATGTGACCTAACGTAGCTTTCAGAATGAATTAATTAGAATAATTTGACTTCAAAGCAGCATATAGTTACACATGCATGCATGCATGAATTAAGAAGATGATGATGATGGGTTACTTACTGTGGGGTGGTGATGATGGAGAACCACTCCATGCCATCGCCGTCGGCAATCTTCGAGACGACGAAGAATCTGGGAACGATGAAGAGACAGCCGGCCTTCACCCTCGTCTCCAGCACTCTCCGCCCGTCGATCCCCACCACCTGAACCCTCCCGCTCCCTCTTATCACGTACGTCACCTGGAAGGCTGAGTCGGAGGAGAAGCCAGGGGAGCACATGGAGGCAGAGTCGATCCTCACCAAGTCGGCGCCCAGCCCCACCTCCCCAACCAGCGGCAGGTTCTTGTCCGTCAGCACCACAACGCGGCCGCCGCCCTTGACGTCCACGTCCAACGGAGCCGACTCGCAGTTGAACACCATCCCCTTGGCGTCCTCCTCCGACGCAGCGGGAAGGCTCTGCCCTTCCCTCAGCTTCACGATCCCCTGCCCCTTTTGGGCCTTGACCAGCTTTTCCACCTCCTCCTCCTTCAGGTCCCACGCCCTGCTCACGAACTCCGTCGAGAAACCGTGGAAGAGGGAGCCGACGCCGGTGAGGAGAAAGTTGGTGAACTCGCCGGAGCGGTGGGCCTTGGAGGTGTCACCGAGGAAGAGGACGACGAGCTCCGCGTCGCCGTCGTTGAACCACCAGGTGACGACACCGAAGGGAAGGGCGAGGGCGTCGCCCTTTCTGAGCGGCACCACTTTCTCCTTCGTCGCCTCCGGCATCACTATCCCTGCCCTCCCGTTCCCTGTAACTCAATCAAACAAACAAGTAAAACACAGAGTACCCAAAAAATATATATATATGCAACACTTTGGTTTTCATCAAAATTGAATGCCAAGAAAAGAGAAGACGGATTTTCGAAACAAGTTGCAAAGGAAAAAAATCTGAACCAGAACAAAATTGTCAACATATTCGAATGCACTTTTCAATAATACTAAAATCTCCAACTATCTGAGGAGATATTTTTCGTCTGTTCGTTTCCTGCGATCAAGATTATTGAAGGCCCCGGCATTACTGGGAGAACCGCCGATCTCATGCACGAAACAGAAAAAATTATGAAGACCGAAACAGAAGCACATTTATGATTCAAACGGCATCCCTTAGTTTGCTTATCGGAGAATCTCGACTCAAGAGAGAAACACCAACCAAATACCATCAAGAGAATCAGGAAAAAACAGCACATAGATCTTCACGTAATCAATGGGAGAAGAAGAAGAAGAAGAAAGGGGTTTGGATAAAGTGGGGAGATCAGTGGAGGGATCAAACTTCAAAGGGTGAATAGGTGTATAAGATAGAGAGACGGACCTTGGAGGACATAGGCGACCTTGGCAGAGTCGGAGTAGCTGGGGAGGGCGAGGCCATGGGGCTGAAGGAGGAGCTTGGCCCCACCAACCTTGGCTTCTGCGAGCATGGGGAGGTCGGAGCTCGACCATGTGTAGTAGGAGCCACCATCTCCTCCATACACCTTCTGAGACTGCTTTGGAGAGAGATCGATCTCCATTGCCGATCGGCGACAGAACGATTGATGAAACGCCGGTGAGGAAACACGGGAGAGAAACACGAATCGGAGTAAAAAGCGTAACTACGTGTGATAGGGGAAGAAGGGGAAGAAGTTGGAGAACTTTCTAGCGAAGCCAAAGCGGAACAAATGAAGAAAAAAGTAGATGAAGGATGGGATAAACGTCTTAGTGCTTTGGATAAACAGCCAATTGTTCTCTCCCTCTCAAATCTTCTTTGATCTTTATTCCAAGGTTCAATGGTTTAAAAAGAAACCAAAGTATTTTGGATGTCCTAACTTTGTGGAATTTATTCTAATCTTATTCTACGTTTTTTTTCCTTTACAAAAAAGTTGAATTGATCCTCTTGAATCATTTCATCTGCCGTCAAAAAAAATTAACTCTAACTGCCCTTCCTTTCAGGGGCAGTTGTCCGGACGATGGGCTATCGTTTACCACAAAAATAGTTGAACTTTTTCTAAGGCTATTTTCAGGAAACGCTTGCTATTTAAAATTGGCCGATAAAATAGGGACCTGGTCCTGATAGAGGTGCATAGATTTTTATAATTTTTTATTAAAATAAAAAACAGAGAAACCCTCTTTTGCACTCTTGAATCGGCCATGGAACTGACTCGGTGTGAGACCAATTTGATGCACCAATCCCCTTTAAGATTTTTTTTTTCGTAAGATAATTACTAAAAGAACTTCCAATAACAATTCAGACCCCAAAATGTAGCCTTTACGGAATCAATTTGGGGTTTTATAAGTAATTCATGACTCATTTATCTCTTTTCTTTTCTTTTTTTTGGATAATAGTACCTTTCCTCCCTAGGATAGAAACCATTAAACGGCATACAAGCCTTGTAATTAACTGATGAATGATTTTCTGCTTGACTTAGACACATTGTATTCACTAATGAAATATTAAAATTAGTTCTGCAGACCCACATTGGGGTACCATTTCTTGATAAAATGTAATTTTTATATAATATCCGCTTCAATGTATATAAATTCAAAGATAAATATTAGAAGGAAGACGTCTTATGACCTACATGAAATAGAAAAATCTTTCACCATAAATTTCTGTTGGGCCTATATATATACACTATCCATTTGGTCCGAACTCTGTTTCACTTTGATATCAGTAATCAGGAGGATTTTAGATCCACAGATTTGAGGTGAGACCATCCGTCCGACTTCAAATCCACTGTTTTTTATATATAACATGGATTCAAAATCTGCGTTACTGGGTTCCTCTAAATGGTATGGATTTTCCAAAGGCTTTTTATTGTAGCCTTTAGATTCGAGGCTACGAAACGCAACGTAAAAGAAACTTAACTGTTGTGATTCCCATTGAAATAAGTGTTCCCAATGAGATATGGTTGAAACCGAGTCTTGGCAGGCTTTACGTGGAGGTAGTGGACATTATTATGCAAATTGAACATGAGGAACTATTTGGGTTGAGAATTTCATCCTTGGAACTAGATGTCATCCAAGTGTTTGCTGAAAGGATGGCCTGTTTGATCAGTCCCTACCGGTTTTCTTGGAGAGATATGTCAGTTGTATGTGAGAATATGGCGTCGACTGCAGAACTCAGACATGGCAATGCCGGAGCATGGCCCTGTGTCGAGCTTTAGAAGAAAGGTCCCAAAAAATCTTCGATATCCTCTGCGAGCCAAGGCGTCCCCTGATCCTGAATTCCTGACGCTGATTGATTGGATGCACAGGAGAAAGCAACTAGCGGATATAGGCCCAAGCACTTCAGTGGAGGACGAGGACGATTCATGTAGCGAAGAGGCACTGAGTTTACCCTTCCAAGGGAGAGTACCACAGAAACCAGGGAAGTTGGGGAAGGACCGATCTCTTCCTCTGCCTGTGCTATACAAAATTCGGTCATTGGGATTGCCAACTCCAAAAGATCACATTACATCATATACTTCATCGCTAGCTTCCTCTAGAACATCAATTCGTTCCAATTTTATCGGATGTCTCCAAAGAAACTATAGATCATCGATTCGAAAAAGAGTTTATAGAAATGCCATCTTCCTCATTGAGCTCGCTTGGGAAATCAGAAACCTTCCACCAGAAAAAAAAAAAATGTGATTGAAGTCCTCGACAAGTGGAACACTGTCCTTAGGAAAGTTTCACTGTCCTTAGGAAAGTTTCACTGTCCATGACAATCAGAGAGTTGGGCATATGGGATTGCCGTAGAGAGCACTAGAAACATTTTGCTGGGCCAAGCTAGGAAACTTTTATTGATTGTGAAAGTTGCAGGACGAACTTTAGATCCCAGCATCCACGCCAAACTGATCGCAGATATGGCAAAGAACCCAGAAAAACAAGAGCTTGCTTCGGTGTTGATAGAGAAGTTCGGAAATAGAGAGGAGTTTAAACTGAAACAACAGGATTGTACTACACAAATGAAGGTCTGCACGAAGTCAGGAAGATTTTGAAGCTGCAGAGAGCCTGTTTACCTGGTTTAAGAATTCTGGACAAAGCCAGGTGTTGTTATACCACACTGAACTGTTAGATATTTTTCTAGACTTAAAGGAAGCAGGGTTTTGTCCAACATATGATATTTATCGTGACATAATCAAGATTTATGTACTGAACGGTAGCGTGGTCATGTGCAGGGAAGTATCTAAAGAAGCTGAATTGGAAGGATTCAAGCTGAATGGTAGGGTGGTCATGAGATGTATGGCCTGAATTGTGAGTCAGCTCAGGTTGATGACAGCCATTTATATTTTTTAACGGATTACTGAGGTGAGATTTCGTGAATGGAGCAATAACTTGTGGGCATTGGCGATCACCTCCCTTCAGAAATGGATGTCGCCTTCTTAAGGATAGCTGATAACCTCCTGTGAATGCCTGTCTATGTAATGGAGGCTTGCTAGATAGAAAGAAGAGAATGCATTTGGTAATGAATCCCCTGTCCAGCTAGTGGGAGTTGTGATGAGAAGATGTAACACTACTAGCAGGGACTCTGCTTCTCGCTGCATGGAGTTTACACTTGGAATGCCATCTAGAGTTTCAAATACTCATTCCAAGTCATTTGCCAATGTTTACACTTCGATTCTCATGATAACTCTCTTTGCACAAGCCAAAAGATAGGTGCACTTTCTGGTATCACACTGCTGTTTTTTATTTGATCATATCCTTGAAATGAAGGAAGCAAGATGCGACATAATTTTTTGGTTTCGCTTATCTTTAGGTCCATTTGCAGTCAAACAAGGAAGAAGTGGTGAAAGAAGGTCTTCAACATGCTTCCACACCTTGTCCTACTTTTTTTCATTTATCTTTTTCAAGAGTTATATTTTTCATATTTTAGGCTAATTCAGCTGAACAGGTCCCTGCCTATTCAGTTCATGAACTGATTTTTGCAGGATTAGTTGATGCAAATCGTCTCTTTTGATGAGGATACTGTAACTTTTTATTTTGTAATTTAGACTAATGAGTTTTTATTATTTTAATACTTTCTATTTTGTAATACATATATGATATTCGATGGCCCATTTGCATATCAATGCTGACAACACATTCTGTGATTGATGGGACAATTCAAAATGAACCAATTGCAATTTGCAAATCAGTTACCTACATTGGCCAACACGAGGTTGCATATGTATAATAGTACTATTCATTTCATTTTTTAGAAAACATTGTTGAAGTATGCGTTGTTTTCATATGTTTTTGTATATAAAAATAATATTTTATGTTGATTTACGACCCTTTCAGGATCGGCGGCTTGGATAATTCGACTCAAATTTCTAGTTTCAAAGTACAATATAGGAGCAGGCCATTATAACTTACAGCAAGTGACAGCGAAACAATAATACATATAATAAATTCGTTTGGCCATGCCCACATTTTCCTCACTCTGTTTGTGGGTGAGAAACGCGCTTTCATGCCAACTCAAACTTTTTTCTAACATGTTATGCGACAACTGCTCCCAACAACAGCAAAAGAGCCTGAAACATTTCTCTGCTTTCTTTGATCTAAAGTTGTAGCTGTTCCTCGACTTGTAGATTTCTCTTGAGTTATGTGTTGATAAGGCCGGTTTGATAAAGGGAACAGTTTGTCACCGAGATGCATAAAACATGTCACATGAATCTACCTCAAACTTTGGAGAATCTTCGTATAACAATTATCAATTGTTCTCATCGCCAAACAACCCCTTAGAGTCTTGCACAATGTTATCTGATGTTTGAATAATTTGGGTCGCCTCGGGTGCTCCAAGGCTTTCAGCTCAATTCCAATTGTCTCAATTATTGAGAAAATCTTGCAGGGCTAGGGTTTCTTCAAATGGGTATGTGAAGCTCTTGTCGCAATCCAGTTTCTGGGTAGCCTTTTGTCTTCGTCTAGCGAGGCTTGGGAGATTTAGATGGCGATCTTGGACAGGCTTGGTTTTGCTCTAGTCTCTATCTCGACATATAATGTCCAAAGTATCAATACAAGTTGGCCGTGTGAAGCGACCCATTTGGCTAGTGGCGGAACCACATGAACTGCCCACACCAGTCTCTTAAACTTTCTTTATTTTTAAATGGGTTTTTTTAAACATTTATCCTTATATAGAAGTGCTCCACCAGATATGAGTATTTTTAAACTAGTGCCCCTCCAGCCATTTTTTCTGGCCAACCTAGTTGCCACGTTCCTTTTATTTCTTTAAAAATACCATCAGCCTACTTAATTAATAGTTAAATATACTTATTTTAAATTATTTTGAAAAAATTACAAGAAAAAATACCGCTTTTAGGCAAGTAACAAATGGCTGTTTAACTTTTCAGGCCTAACAAATCACCCGCAAGTTTTTCCCCATAATTCTCAACTTACAGCTCCAAACAAAAACATTACATTAAAAGGCTAATTTACAAAATTACCTCTTTCAAAGCAAAATATCTATAAAAAATGAAAAAAATGTCAAAAAAGCAAACTTATCTCCCTTAATTAGATTTTCGGCCTCTTTCATTTATGAATGATTCCTCCCGCAACCTCCTGCAAATTTTGGTATCAGAGCCGTAAGCCATAGAGTCTGTTCCAGAGACAAGTAGTAGTAAACTATTATAAAGTTCTGGTTGGGACTCGACTCGCACTTGCATCACCTTAGTTTTTCTCCTACTATTGTTTCTATTGAATGTTTCCTCATTAGAACTGGATTCAATGTTAGAAGTTTGATAACAAATTGATCGGAAAATGTTCAAATAGGAATTGTATGATCCGCTGGTGATCTTCAAAAAGGTTTTTCTGAGTTACAAGTCATACCCAAGTCCCGAGTCATTCATTCAACATGTTCTTGTGATTCAGGGCCGGGTAAAAGCATAGTTGCCAAAATGGGTGTGAACCGGCTTGATTCTTGAATCGGTCGATCCAAAAGAAACATACCTTTGACAACTCATGGATCAACTCTAGTGGTGAGTCCCATGTGAGTGAGCTTGTATTAACAGCTGCCCACATAAGCCCACAGGTTTTCCGCCGAGATATTGCTGAGGCCCCCATTTGGGTTGGCTTCTCTCTCTCTCTCTCTCTCTCTCTCTCTCTCTCTCTCTCTCTCTCTCTCTCTATATATATATATATATATATATATATATATATATATATATATATATATATATATATATATATTTCGTCTTTTTGCTTCTGTTTTGCGTTTGTTATTGTAACTGGGAGACTTCTTGTCCCCAAATTTTGGTATAGATTCCCACTTTATCAGCTCTCTCTCTCTCTCTCTCTCTCTCTCTCTTTCAAGTTGACCTTTGGATTGGCAAATATTTCGAGTCGTAGCATTACAAAAAGTTGGTATTTTACCAACCGCTGGAAAACGTCGGTAAAAGAGGAAAGAATGTACTTTTACCTACGTTTAGCGGAGACGTCGATGAAGAGAATGTCAGTGAAAACTATTCGCGACATTCCAATTGCTGCTGCCTACTCGACATAATGTTTTGGGTTCAAAAGCTGGCCTGTGAAGAGGAGAGGGGAAATTACACCTTTCCCATTTGGAATACTTCGAGTTGTTGCTACTGCCTACTAGACTTGCCTCAGCCCGAGTTAGTGCCTCTCAGCCAAAAATTTCTACTTCTTCTGACATTGACCAATCTTGTTACCACTTTCGGAGATCTATCACCTGTCAGCAACACTTAGGGGCTATTGGGCAATGGGAGTATTTTGTTACTGTAGTATGAAACTGTGCTAAAGATTGAAACATATTTACAAACATTGTTTTATAATGTTTCATTGGAGTAAGTTTGTTGAACAGTAACAACGGCTTCTTATGGCCTATTTGGTAAATATATTTGTTTGTTATTGTTCCATAAATCTGTATTAAAAAGGTGGGGCAGATCCATAAAATACCTTTCAAGGTGTTTCATGAATATGTCTTGATCTTCAAACCAAATTCATGAAACAAACACAAACGGTTTCGCTTCCCGAATAAACCAAATAGATCCAGAAGACATTTCATATTTGATTTTACTGAAAGTTAACCAGTAAAATTAGAGGTCTTAGATGTTCCATTCGACCACGTGGTTCAAGATATGCTAAATAAACACGTGAATTTGTTTGTCTGGAGGGATGTCAACAAATCGGATTAGGATTGAATATATCCTTAATCATATCATCTTTTTCAGATGTTCACATATAATCAGATTTGAACAAAAAGTCATATCCGAATCCGAAATCCAATTTTTATATTTATATTTGAATCCAAATCTGAATTTTGAACGAGATTTTGCCAATTTTCAAAATTTTGATAGCGTTAGATGCATGATATTTGTCTAAAAATGAATCCGATTTGAATCCATAAGATACTTATGTATATCCGAATCCGATCGGATGCTATTTATTAAATCAAAATCCGATCCAATTTCTTAATCGGATATTAATTTTTTTTTTCCATATCCGATTTTTCGGATCGGTCGGATATCCGAATCAAATTGGATATATTGACATCCCTATTTGTTTGGTTCCCTGCCGCCGGAAAGCAGCTCTACCATGGTGACAGACAGAGATTGGGCTTCCGTGTAAGAAAGGCGAATTTCAAACGCGTCTATAGTGCTTAGAGGTTTTACTTTTGTGCTTTTTTGCATACAAATTGGACAGATCAAGAGAGATTGGGGACAGGTACAATTCCACCAAATAATCTCAAGAAAGGCATACTTTTAAGTATTGAACGCTGAAAGTCTTCCTTCCAACCAAGTCAACTTGCCGCTTGTTTTATTTACTTCTTCATTGTTTTAATGGCTCAACCACAAGAGGTCTTCATCAAACCAGGTGGGTGAAACTTTTGTTGGAAGTTCCCTAATGAATATTTGTCTAAACATATAAATAATGTTCTTCTTACCAAATGCTCTCTAAATTTTAAAAGAGTTTGTGCGGTCGCGATCATATATATATACATATATATATCTTCTTACCAAATGCTCTCTAAATTTTAAAAGAGTCTGTGCGGTCGCGATCATATATATACATATATATATCTTCTTACCAAATGCTCTCTAAATTCTAAAAGAGTCTGTGCGGACGCGATCATATTGCCCCTTGGGAAAATTTTCTTATGGAATTGACACATTGAGAGTGTTTGTGAATCTTGTTGATCTAAAAACCTTTTGCTACTTGAAGCAAACAATATCTTAGCTTAAAAAAAAATGATACGAGTAAAATGACAAAATCTTGCTTTAAATTTTTACTCTACATTTTGTGTGGTATGTAGTGTATTTAATTCAAATTTAGTATTTGCAGTTATGAAAGTCAAATGTGCAAAATGTGGGTGCTAAGATTTTTTAGTAATTAAGTGACATTTTTTTCAGTTTTTGTAATTTTTACTCAATGAAAAAAATGGTTTTTTGAATGTCAAAAAAATGATTTTCTTTAGTTTTTATTGATTAAAAAAGTCAGCCACTTACATATCCTTGTGTCCAACCCACAAACTTTTTTTTTTTTTTCTAAAATAAGAGTTACACTTTCCACAAGCTATTTTTTAAGAGAATCTCGTTGTCTTCTGCAATATTTTCCAAATAATTTGCTTCGGTGTTTCCACTTTGCGCTCGTCTGTAATCATAAATGACCCACCTCATGTTCCCAAACGGCCGGCGGCGACAGCGTTTCTGCAATTTAATATAAATCCCATGGTAAATTCACGAAATAAATTCAAAATTATTACATCAATTATTAAAATGTAAAAAAATTGTTGCCCATACCTTTCAAGGGTGTATAGTTCCCTTCTGGCAACTGGAATCAGTGCGACTTTAAACGGATCGGATGCATGTCCGGTTCTTTCCCGTATCGGAATCCGAATTTTGCATGCATAGTTTCGTGGTCTCCTCTTTTTCGCGCACAAACAGGTATTACACTTTTCTCTCTCCCTCTCTCTCTCTCTCTCTCTCTAACTTAACTATGGAACACTTTCTTAGTAAATGGTAGGAGTTTTCCACTCATTTTCTTTGTGGGTCTGGATCTGGATCTCAAATCTATGTTGACTAAGCCAGTCGTACTTTTTCTTTTCTCACTGCCAAAGTCATTGAATTGACCGCTTCCTTCAACGATTTCCAGGCAATAGCGGACCTACTGTGTGACTGGTGTGAACCATTTATTATGTGAGTCTGTGCCTGATAAGCACGCCGAGGGAGTGACCCCTGCTAAAATTTTCTGGCTCCGCCATTGCTTTCGACCCCACCAAATAAGGCAATGTGTAGACAGAGTCTAGAAGAATGCATCCTGCTGGATCAGCAACTGCTGCAAGTTGGATCCCATGTCTATTGGATTTGGATTTGGATTTGAATCCAAGTTTGAAATCCGATTAGAAAAGTATAGCCTTCAAATTGGCTTCATTGGGTGTGTTTATCAGCATTGATTCGATTTGAAAACAGGAATTTGAAACGAGATTGAATATTTTGATTTTCGAAACGGTTCAGAAATTTTTAAGTTTATGAAATCTTGGCATTAAAGGTAAATATATTTTATTAACTATTAGAGTTTGAAATTGGAAGGAAAAAAAAAAAATCATCCGGACCAAAAAATGCTGAACGCGGATCCCTCGGGATCGCTTTCTCACCGCGTGGGGGATGGTGTTTTCGTAATTTATTGGAAAGGCGAGAGTTAAATGTTTGAACGAGCACTCCTAGAAGGAAAAGAAAGTCAAAAGTCAAACGCCACTTTTGTCTCGTTTACTCAAGTCCAATCCAGTGTCTGCTCTTTCTTCCCTCAATTACGTTTTAAATTTCTCAGAAAATAATTTTTTAATTAGAAAAAATGGATCAGATCTGAGGCAGCACCGCCAAGGAAAGCACCGAGTCCACGAGAGCGAGGGAAAGAGAAGGGGAAGGAAGATTAAATAAATAAGGAGAGAAAAAATCGAGAGAGTTGGTCGGTTACTCACGACTCTGGTTGGCCGAAATGCGCCGGAGCATTCGCGCGACCGTCGTCTTCGGCCTGCTTGCTTGCATCTCCGCTGCCTATCTCTACCTCCAGTTCGTTCGCTACCCTTTTGCCGGCGATTCCGTCGCCGGCAATTTTCGTGTTCGATACGCGGTCGGGCAGGGGAAAGAGCAGAGCCTTATTCGGGAATCGTACAGTGCTCCTGGTCGGGGAGAATCTCCTGTTGATGCGGTGCTCGTTTCCGATTGGGAGGTGCTGCTGGTGCTTCCCCCAGCGGCGACTCTCTCCGGGGACCGGTGCCTGTTTCAGAACGGGGCCTTCTCTCCCGTCCGCCCGTTCGGCGTGCTTTTCCCGTCGAACCGTACCACCGCCCGATGCAAGCTTCCTCGGAGCGTTCGGCGTCTCAGTCCCTTCCGCCAGCCGATTCTCGTTACGGACAGCGTCGCTGTTCCCTTCCCTGCCGATCGGCCGGAGCTTCTCCGGTGGAACTTCCTTGTCTACGAGGCTCTTCCCACGGCCTCCGACGTCGTCGTCTTTGCTAAAGGGCTAAACAGCCGGCAGGGCGTTAATTTTCCGACGGATGAGATCCGGTGCGTCTTCGGCGATGAATCTGGACCGGGTGGAATCGCATACACGCGCGTCGTCAGCTCGTATCAAGAGGTCTTCCGCTGCCTTCCGCCTCCCCCTGGCGTCTACGGCAAGGTCTCCCTCGACGTGGGCGGTCGAATCATGCCTTCCGTCGCGTACTACCGCCCGCCGCTGCAGGAGGCGTCGCCGTCTGCCACATCCGGCGGTTATGAACACGAGCTCTGCGCTAGCACGATGGTTTTCAATGTCGGGAAGTTCCTCAAGGAGTGGGTGATGTACCACTCGTTCCTCGGCGTCGAGCGGTTCGTGCTCTACGACAACGGAAGCGAGGACGACACGGAGAGGGTCGTCGCCGAGGATCTCGCCGACTATAACGTGACACGAATCCTGTGGCCGTGGCCGAAGGCTCAGGAAGCCGGCTTCTCCCACTCGGCAGCATCCGTCTGGGGCTCTTCCTGCAAGTGGACGATGTTCATCGACGTCGACGAGTTCTTCTTCTCGCCGACTTGGGCGAACCTCACCAGCCCCAGAAACGCGCTCAGGGAGCTCGTTTCCGCCACCGGAAGCGACGAAGAGGTGGGGCAGATCCAGGCGCGGTGCATCGAGTTCGGGCCGTCGGGACAGAAGAAGCACCCACCGGCGGGCGTGATGCAGGGGTACGACTGCCGGAGACGGGCGGAGCAGCGGCACAAGTCGATCGTGCGCGCGGGGGCGGTGGCGGAGTCGCTGCTGAACGTGGTGCACCACTTCGAGCTCCGGGATGGGTTCGAGACGAGCGTGTTGGAGAGGGAGTTGGGTTCGGTTCACCACTACAAGTACCAAGCCTGGTCGGAGTTCAGGGCCAAGTTCCGGCGCCGGGTCTCGGCCTACGTCGTGGACTGGAGGCAGAGCAAGAACCTGAGCTCTCGGGACCGAACCCCCGGTCTCGGCTCCGAACCCGTCGAGCCGCCTGGTTGGCCGGCAAAGTTCTGTGAGGTCCGTGACCTCCGGCTCAAAGAGTTCAGTCAGCGGTGGTTCGGGACGGAGACGGAGAGTGGCTTGAAGATGGTATGGGAAGACAAGTGATCGGTTTGGATCTTCAAAGATTTGGATTTATGATCCAAAATCCTTATAGAAAGTTAGGACCGGTAGGAGCATCCCGTGGGAGCAGCGGACAGGGGCTCGCAGATTCAGCCCACCGGCGTTCCGGCCATTCAATGACCGTGAAAATCTTTCCGGTGACACCAGGAAATATTTGTACAATAAATTACAGACAACCAAAAGAGCAAATTCTTTATTTCTTTTGGCTTTTCTTTCTTGATCTGTAATTCGGAGCGCCGGAGGCGTTAATGATTCTTTTGTAATTCAAATCTGTTAATGACAATTCTTTCTTGTTTAATTTTAGAAACGTAATCTGAGATCGAGTGTGATGAACGTAATTTGTTAATGATCATGGAAGTTTTATTTAATCCTTTCTTTCCTCTTCCACCCACGTCCCTCGAATTCCTTGATTTGATTTAAATTTAAGAAATCCACGTCTCTCGGCACAACTTTGCACATCCTTATTTAGTGGTTATATAAAACTATGGCCACAAATATCATTCTGCGCTTTTTATCTGCGCAAAATTGTTTTTTTCAAAAAAAAATGTGGAAAATCTTAGAGTTTCTTTAAAAAAATAAAAAACTAAAATGTTAGTATAAAAATATAAGAAATAAAAAACTAATAAGTATTGTATTGCATTTAGGGTTATGTTAAATACCTAAAAACAAAAAAAAAAATAATGAAACAAATGTTGAAAAAAATAAAAATAGAAAAATAAATGAAAAAGTTGGATTTAACGAAAACCCAATTTATAAAAGTTAGAGAAGAACCTGACCTCTTCCAGCTTTTCAAAACTCATTAAAAAAAAAAAAACTTAATTTTCATAAATAAATTTTCAAATTGGGTTAAACGAAAGTGTAATCCATACGCCCCAATTGTTGTTTATCAGTGTGAATTGAAGTACTTCCCGTTAAAAACACGATATTTTGCTTAAAACCTGGTTTTTATCTTGATTTTGAGGTGCCACTCAAGATCTCATCCATATTATAAATTTATAAAACCTAACTTTTTGGCCTCCAAAGAATGCTCCAGAAAAGCGAAAATTCTATTTAAATGAGAACCTGTCTCACACTTTTTTTTTTTCCTTTTTAAAACTTTATGTTGCTTGTCATACAGATTATTCTTTGTATGAAGTGTGACCCAAGAAATGAAGATCATAAGTTGCCAAATCTTTTAACAATCATCTTTTCCTTCAATAATCGATCTTTAGTTGGTCCACTAATCCACTGTCAATCACTTTTATCTCAAAGTTCCTTTAGTTGCTACAGCTGTTTCATTTATCGCTAAGACCAGAATATTTATATAGATGAACACTAAAGAACGACTTGCTTTTCCATATTTTATCAAGCAAGAAGCTTCTCTTGCAGTTCTTGCGACATTGAATTATTTCTGAAATTATTATTATTTTTCTTATATAGATTGGCCGGACGTGAAAAGTCTTGCTTGGCTTGGCTTGGCTTGGCTTAGCTTAGCTCACGGGATGTCCACATGCATGTTTGTTTTTATATGATTTAACATATATGCAAGTAAAAAATAATATATGTGATGAATTATTTGGTTCTATTGATAGTTGTAAGTATCGTTTTCGAGTTTTAAATGACAAAGTTTTTGTACAAATTCATATAAATTATTTGGTTCTATTGATAGTTGTAAGTATCGTTTTCGGGTTTTAAATGACAAAGTTTTTATACAGGTATAAAACGTCAAAGTTGTTCGAGACAAAAAAGAAGAAGAAAAAACATTGTAAATTTTAAAACAATTAATCGTTCGGCAGCAAGAAAAGGACATGCAAGAGAAATTTCAAAAATAAAAGGTGAAAAATTCGACAATGTGGTAGTTAAAATTAAAAACTGAAAAAAAAAAACAACAAAAACATGCGTTTTTTTTTTTCTTTTTTGATTTTTTTTTTTCAGAAAAACGTGTTTTTTTGTGTGTTTGATTCGGCTGACAAGTTTTTAATGGTTTGAATGCATTTGTTTCTTATAACGCGCATTTTTATGTGGCCACTGCTGTAGTCATCTTCTCTTCAAAATCAATTCTGTTTCTTTTCAAAAACTTTAAAGTTGTTGTTCTTTTCTAGTTCTTATATACTTTTGCTTTTTTAAAAAAATACACATAATAATATTTTTTGGTTATATATAACTGCTGGATCAGCCTATGCATTCGGCCCAAATACTATCGGGTTAGCTCGAGTGGGCCAAGTAAATCCAGTTCTGTTCGATAAGATATATTTAATATTATTTTTATTGACTTATATATATAACTATAATATTTTATTACAATTAATTATATTGATATAATATTTTATATAGTCACAAGCTGAGTTCTGACCCGAACCTAACTCCTTATCGAGCTGGGCCGACCCGATGCCGAGGCCTAATAACCTAACTCCTTATCGAGCCGAGCAAGCAAAAGGTTGACAACCCACAACCCCTCTGTTTTCATGCTCTCGAGGTCCTCGGCATCATCAGGACCTAGATGGGATGCGGTACACCCGGTGTCGCGATCCCACCATTTGCCTTTTAAGGAAAGTAACACTTATAGAAATCAAATTGATGGTACACACACATGTCTGACCAGCTATGCTATACATTGATGTAGATATATTTAAAGAACATTAGATAAGAAAGATATTGTGCTCTCAAAATATACGTTCCTAGAACAAGTGTTTTAAGAACATCATGTTCTTGTTTAGATAAACATGACGTGATTGTGTGCAGTGTTTGATTATTTAAATTTTGAATGGCATTCATAATCACATTATATTTTCTGAAATACAAATTTGGTATTATTGGAACATATTTTTCAGGATCATGTAATCTAAGAACATAACATTCTCCCAATCTTAACTATAACTATCTTGATGTTTGAGGCTAATAGAATAACTTAGATCTATACAACTAGAGAGAATTGTTTATTTTGAGATGATAGACGCTTACTATTGCAGCTTTTGGGTAAGTGGGAGGTTATTCCTACTGCCCGAGTGAAGGCCGAAGCCCCCTAACTTGGTGTTATGCATGCCTTTAGTGTTCCTACATTTTAATCACATTCTATGTTGATGTAATAAGGGGCGGAGCCAGGGGGGGTGCCTGCATGGGCCATGGCTCTACCTCAAAAATTTTTTTAATTTACATGTAAATTTTAGAAAATTTTATTTGTTCTATATAAAAATTTTAAAAAATGATATTTTGGCCTGTGTCAAAATTTAAAAACTTTAATTCAGTCTCCCTCATAAAAAATTTCTAGCTCGGCCCCTAGCTTTATGTCCATCTAAGTATCAAATTAATGCTTCAACCAACAGTATGGATCTCTTTAATGCAATTTATTTGACCATGCCAAGGGGTTCAGTCATATTCTTCAGTGGACTCGATTTTGATGCCATCATAAATCAGCTTTAAGTATTCATCAATGCTTTAAAAAAACTCAAGAAACATGACAGACTTAGACTTAATCGAGTGAAAATAAATGGCTGCTCATATGGTGAGAAGATTTAAGATTCAAGTTTTCTTCTCTCATGGTTGATTTATGAAAATTAAAGGCTCATTTGTATGCATGTCAGTGGCGGAGATACATGGGGGCTGGTGAGAGCCGTGCTCTACATTAGCTCATCAAAAAATTCCATGGAAGGACTCTAAATTACACTATGATAATTCAAAACTTACATATAGTGCCCATATTAGATTAATTCTGGAGCAAAAAAATTCTGGCTCCGCCATTGGTGCATACCACTGTAAGTGGTAAACTGCATCATTGTAAGGGTGTTCCCTATATTGAAAATTTACTCTTTACTAAAAAATTACATTGAAGGGCCTGACCAAAGTACTCCAGAAAAAATTTATAAAATGAAGAGATGCAATCAAGACATGAAACAAGAGCAGACCAAATATAGCAGGAATTCTTAGGGGTCATTGGCAACCGTGACATATTGTTACTGTACCATGAATCTAACCCAAAACATGGAACAGATTCATATGTGATAATGTTATTTGAATTTGCGAGACAAGTTCATAGTACAATAATAGAATGTTACTATCAACAAACAGCTTTTTAGGGAGCATTTGATAGCATAAACATTAACATAATGTTTTATGAATCTGTCTCAAAGATTGGAAGGATAGAACAAAGTTGCTAGAAGTACTTAATGAGGGCACGGAACCAATGCTGGGTTCAGCTAAACGGTAAAAATGATGAACTTCCTATTGTTAGTTTCTTTAACCTAGAGAAATAGAAGGAGAAAAGGGGAGTGAGGGTGGTTGGGTTGTTCAGGCTCCTCTAAGTGGGGAGTTGATGGAGGGAGAATTCACTAAAGCCAATTCGACATTGGAAAAACTCTCAAATAGAATCTAAAACCATGAAGTCAGCTACAACAAAGATAAAGAAGGGAAGAAACTCAAGATGAAAGACAACTAAAGGCAGGGGATGAGAAGGTATCCCGAAGAAACTGAAGACCATTTCTACTTGCTTTTAGGGTTTAGGGCTGCTTCGAGACTTGGGTGGAGAGCAATACACTTGTCAACTAAAGTGTCACACATCTAACTTTTGCATTATAGAGAAATAGTAACACTCACAGGAATCGAATGACGACCGGACTTTCATTGGTTTGCCGGTCTAACAAGCTATTCTACACCTTTTAGGGTGATTGAAAGTAATAACTGGACATCAAACATGAAATGAAGCAAAGAAGCAGTACAAAGTAACTAGGGAAAAATTTTGATTTGAGGTTCTAAAACCGTCTTACATGATGACCTTTTGAACAGAGGAGAAGCTGATCTATGAATTTGGATCTAGTTGTGTGGATCTGAATAAACTTATATTCAGCCATGCAGATATGGATCCTTCTGCATGAAATCTTGAATTCTTGATTTAATCCTGGGCCTATAAAACTAAACAAAATACCAAAAAGATAACTCCAAACAACATTCTAAATACACAAATCTTCTGTTTAATTAACTGCTACCCTATGGATGTAAAATGGGCTTGAGCCAGAGTAGAGGTTTTAACCAACTTGGATGCTCCGCATGCGCACATTAGAGAGAGAGAGAGAAAGAACCGCCATTGCCGGTCAGGCGGGTTCAAATTGATACGGGGGAGCAAGGCGCCAACATATTTCAGAGTTTTGATGAAATCCCCGAACTCGTGCTCTCTTGGGTAGCGAGGTAATCATTTATTTTCTTTCTCCATTTTATTCCTTTGTTACTTTCCGAAGTTCCTTCGCTTCCGGAGTTCACTTCGTGATTCGTCTTCCAGACCTATTTCCGGGATTCTTTTCCGTGGCTCGTTCTTCCTTCATTTTTTCCGAAATTGCATTTGTGACTCGTCTTAGTTCATTCCTCTTGTGCCCACTAACGGGTCCCGTCGCGTTTCTTCATCTTCCGGAATAGCCATTACCCAGTATCTTCTTCGACTCTTCTTCCTGCATTTTCGTGTTCATTCAGAACAAATAAGAACCCACAATTTTACATAATACATACACAAAACGGGTACTTATGTTCGACTTTTTGCTACCAATTTGGGAGTTGATTCGTTTTCTGTTGGCCACTCAAACTTCGGTCTAGGGATTGTATATGGTCTTTAATTGTTGTTTTCTTTTCTGTATGCTTTCTTGTTCAAGTGTTCTGATAATAGAAGCGTAGTTGCTTCCATTGTTAATTTTGGATGCAAGACAAGCTTACAAGATCGACTTGTTTTATTGTTTTAGTTGCATCTGTAATTGCATTGTTCTAGTTAGAAGATCTATGTTTTGAGCACGACTCTAGTTGAAAGTTGAAACAGGCTAATTGATATGGACGCTCTGGGTACTAAGTAACATGCCTTCCTAAATTATATCATCCTTTGCGTTTGAGGGCGCCATCTTTTTCGAGAATAGTAGATATTTGCTTCTTTTAAGCTTTTGTTTGCTTCAATTTCACGATAGCCTTTGTACGTAAATTTTAGTTGGACAAGCTTAATCTAATATTAGTTACCATCGCTTACATCTGGACAGTTGTTGAAATGGGGCGTATCGAGCAGTTGCCAAGGTCTGTATATAGTTCGTTACAAGCAAGCGTGTATCTGTTTGATTTGACAAGAATTGTGGAGGAATTGATCTATAATAGCATTGATGCAAGATCTACCAAGGTGGCGCTTAATTTCTTGTAGCCTTTTGGAATCAAGTTTTTTTTTTCTTTTCTTTTTATATGGGCATTGGTTATCCATAAGGTGAGTGTACTTAGTGTTTCCTATGGATGGGAATTGGAACCTGTATTGGAGTATATCTATTCTCCTACAAAGATTCAGATGGCCTTCTCTATGCTTGCATGCTTCCTGCTTTGAGGACTGGATAAGGCCCTATGGCAATACCTACCGGCTCTATAATGGGTTTGAGGTTGAGAGCTTTGACCATTCAAACTCTCAGCTTCTGAGTCAGGAGGAGAAGGCCCTCATTCACTTTTATTACTACTAGGTTTTAACTTAAAAAGTGGGCAGTGCTAATTTCTACAATGTCAAGTATCCTTAATATTAGAACAAAGGTCGCAGCCATGTTAGTCTGATAATATCTAGTTCAAGAAGCTTGCAGATTTTAATACCTTGGTGCATCACAAGGATAATGGAGAAAAAAAAAATTGAAGGCAACAAGATGCATTAAGATATTGGGCCACATAAAATATACTTGCTGAGAACTCAAGAGAGAAAAACTATCCTTTTCTAACTTTCCTTCAATAAAATTAGAGATGTCAATATGTTTGTGAATGTTCATGGAACACTGTGGAGTGCTTGGAACTTGGAAGCACTGGGTTGTTGTCAATATACATGGGTGATTGTTGCGGGGAATAGTTCTTGTGGTAAATGTACCTCAATTCCCAGTTTCTCTGTCAACTTTACTATATTTTCTTCTTCCTTTCATGATGTGACTTCCATGTAACTTAATGCCCTACTAGGCTTAAGCCCTCTGTGTCATCCCCAGTATCATTCCTATATAATTTAAATTTAGGTCAAGTTGAGGAATATTGTTCTCTTAGCAAAGCTGATTCTCCTGCAAATTTCTTGGGTAAGTTATGGCAAGGTACTTCTTTATTGGATGAGGAGCCTCCAACTAGTTTCCAATAATGACATGTAATTCCAAAGGAAAATAACATTTATGATATTTACAATTATAAATCTTGAGCTTATATAGTTCATATACTTAGAAATTTGGTGTTTTTGAAAACTGCAATGTACTAATATGCATTATATCAAATTATCCGGTGGATTTTTGAGCGTTGCAAATGGTATTGCATGCAGGTAGATGTTTCTCTAGATCTTGCTTCATGCTACGTAAAAGTGGACGATAATGGTGAGTCACAAAATAACAGTTCACTGGTGATGTGGCAAATGGGAAGAGCTGACTTTATTGTAGATAGCATTAATTATGTCCTCCTCCATATCCTTCTTTGGTGATCCTTCAGTTAGTCGTCTGAAGTACCTGCATCTTAAATGGCTTTTTGTTATGTTATTGTAGGACATGGAATCTCAAGGAATGATTTACTGCTCCTTGGTGAACGAAACGGTACCTTGATCTTTGTAGAATTCCTTTTTAGATTCTCCTTTTTGGGTACATATAGAAACGCAAAGAGCTGCTTTCTGAAGTAAAATGACTCGACTGATTCCTTTTGGTTCTTTGCCTAATAAATCATGTATCAAGGAATGGATATATACATTCATATGTCTGCGTTACTTTAATACATGCACACCACTAGTATAGATCTATTTATGTATTATTCTTAGTTTTGTATGTTAACTGTTAGCAGCATTCGATTGACTGAACTTTCCAAAGCATTTGAGAGGTGGTTCCTTCAACCAAACAGATGGATACTTTTTAAGTTCAAACTACTCATTTCAATCTTTTCAATTTAAACTCACAAAACTGCAAATTGTCAATTCGTAAAACTGTGTTTAGCAGTTTTCTCCCTCCAGTAGTGACATATCTATCCTGAGAGTAGCCATAAGAACTACAATCAGTTATGAGAATCTTCCATATATATTTTCTTTATGAAGTCATTTTAGAAAATGGATTAGATACAGTTGCATATTTCAGTTATTCGGTTGTAAATATCTTGTTAGTTTCTCAGATCATGTAGAGTTTAAAATTTGAATGTTCATCTTGACCAAAAATTTCACTTGCTTCTTTCTTTGTCTTCAGATTGTGCAACTATTTTTTGAGCACAAGATCTAGAAATATGTATGAACTATGAAGGCCTGATACGAGCTTGATTGTAAATACACATTACTAGCTTAGTCAAAAGCAAATGGAAATCCCACTTTGACTTTGCATTTCTTGATTAATTATCATACTGTGCAGTATAGAGTATAGACTGGTTAGACATCATTATTTGGCACACAAGTGAAGCACAAGGGAAAAGAAAGAATATGGGGTAGGGTGAGGTGTGGAAGGAAACTGCTGTGGTGCATGCCTCAACACAGCTGCTCCCGTTTGTTTTTCCTATTTTTTCTTTGAGCTTCTATACTTCCTTGCTAATCTAGGAGCAGGACTATAGCTCTCATTTACTTTGACCTGTGACTTCTGCATTTTGCCTGCTGAAGCCAGTTCTTCTCCTATAAATCACAAATTTTTGTGGGTTTGGTAGTGCATGTAATGTTTGAATTGAAAGCATTATTTTGTGTTCTCACTTGCATTATATGATCTCACTGCCTTGTTTCATGTTTGTTGTTCATTTGTTAGTTAGTCTTTCCTTATCCTATTCACTGTCATATTTTTATGGATAGTGCCTTGTGAGTTTTCTTGGATTGTGAAATCGTTGTTTTGTCTACTGCAGCAACATCTAAGCTCTATCACTTGGATGATACTAATGCTGGGGTCGAAACCTTGGGCTTTAGAGGAGAAACACTAAGTTCACTTTCTGACATCTCCTTGCTAGAAGTTAGTACAAAAGTTTGTGGAATGCCTAATGGATACCGTAAAGTCATTAAGGTCTGCTATGTTTCAGTATTTTTAAGATTTTTTTGAAATTTAAAATTTTTTGATTAGTTCTTGTGTTTGTGAATCAGGATGGTAAAAGCGTCTATCTTGAAATTGATGACAATAGGCAAGAAGTTGGTACTACAGGTAGCTCATTGGTGTTGTCAGTTGTAATTTCTTGCAATGTTGTATGTGTAGAACCATATGATACAGCTTGTGACTACTTCCGGAGTGTAACTGTCTCTACTTAGTATTATTTGCAAATGCAGTCCTGTATATGGTGTAACATGTACTGCATCAATGTTAAACCTTCAAAACACCCAGAAAGTGCTTTTTCGTTTAGGTTTTAGATTGTATGCATTCCCTTGCAGCTAACACTGACTGTCATGACAGATACTCTTGACACATTACAGGACCAAAAATTGTGGTTGATTAGATGCACAAAGGATAAGGCTTTGGTGGTTTTCTTGCCTAGGAGCCCTTTCCACCCCCTAAAGTTAAAAAATGGAAAAAATGAAAATCAAAGTTGTTCAAGAAGTCATAGATGCAAAAGTTTTTTTTATTTTGTATTCAATAGGTCGCACCAACAGTTTAAGTTGATAGTTGACTGTTTATGGTGGAAGTCTGCAGGTTCCTCCGAGCACATGCTTTGCATACCTTTGGTTGTTGTACATTTTAATGTTTTATTCAGTTTGTTGTCATTTGCATGCGAAATTGTAGTCTTAGTTTGTAGTCAACTTCATTTTTAAGAAATATGTTTTCTTAGATTCTTCCCCCCATTCTTTTAGATTTAAAAAGTATTTCCAAATAAAATTTATGTTTTTTGTAATATTTTATGCTATATCAAGGTTCATATCTTATTTTAGATCTGGCCAATATGAATGCGATGCACATGTATCACAAAATTGCTTCTAGAATATGATGTTCACTTCTATCATAATCTTGAGTTAATTTTATGTGCATTTAAGGGTGTGGATTAGTCTTTGATGGACTAATGGTCAACCATTATATATGGTATTCAGCAAATATGGTTCTGTTGAGTTGTACAAAACAATTGTTTGCAGCTTGTGTTCTTTGTATTGGTCAGCTATTGAGTGCAATTGACAATTGAATGCATGTGGCTTAAGGAGGGTATTTTTCCATGTCATATTCTGATTGTTTTGGCACTTTTACTTTCTCCTCTGCCTCTCTCCCATGTGCCATATTTACTTGAGAAGGCACACCTGCTGGCTGTGGTTTGGTTTTGTCTTTTGTGTCTTTATATCAGTGGCCTAAGATAAGTAACTGTTTGTAATTTTTTGTATTTGGTTCTTGGCATGTCTTCATCCCATTGTCACAGCGAACAAGTTTTATTTAAAAAAAAACATGAGAAAAACGTTAAAAACAAGTTTCACCGAAAAAACTGGGAAAAAACGTGTTTTTTTGAAAAAAAAGCCAAAATGAAAAGTGCGAAAAAGCACTTTTTTTCACGTTTTATTCACATTTTTTCTTTTTTTATTTTCATTTATTTTTTTCACGTTTTTTATATTTTTAATTACCAAATTTTTATTTTTAGATTTTTTTAAAATTTGCCAAGATTTTCTTGAGAAAAATAACTTTGCCGTATTATACCCGACAAAAACCTCGCCATTTTATAACCGAAAACAATATTTGTAAACAATCGTTCATCCGTCAAATTTGTGCCTTTTACAAATGGAAAGCAAATGTGAATGCACCTAGATCGTGAACGTTTCTTTATGCTAGATGAAATAAAATATCTACGATGATTTAAGCTTAGGCAGTCTCATCATGTTCCCCCTTACAAAAATGATTTGTAAGGTGCAGATGGATTATATTGAAATTTAAGCTAGCCAGGACCATAGAAAGGTATAGACTATCATGGAGCGTTTTGATGAGTCGAAACAGGTGAACTTCATCTATGTTGTTCCTATTATGGTTAATACCTTGCCAGGCCTACCACTAGTCATATGGGCCCTGGAGATGCTTTATGAAGACAGAGTGATTTGGGTTGAAATCATACTAGATAGACTTTCAAGTGTAATGTTTTTTCCATGATATATGCATTTTGCACAGCCCCAAACCCAATGTTTTCCAAATTGCTGTGGCAGTCCTGTTGCATGTGTTAAGAGCTGCATGACACTTTAGGTGACATGTGTCAACTAAATGCAGTGAAATTCATATAGAGATCTATAAGATGATATCTATATGGTTTCCCTCCCAGGCACAAACATGAACATATGAATTGAGGACTCTAGGAAGCAATGTAGTAGGTAAAGTAATCACCATGTGTAACCACAGATTTTTTGTGTTTTGGATTTTGTGTGTGTTATTTCTGGTATCCTTATTGACAACTGCTGTCATTTTATAGTTATATGTCATGAGATATATCGCAAGCAACCAGTTCGAAGGAAATACTTGTTGACCAGGTATCCATGAGTCTTACAGTTCTGCGTTGCTATTTGGGCTTCTGTTCATTTGGTTAAGCATATGTTTGTACTAAATACTGTATTGTGTTGTAGACTGCTTATTGTATTATAGTTTTAACAAGTCACAACTTGTACTGTTTCACATGTGGATCTTACATGGAAGATCTAAGAAGGTTCTCAACTTGATCAAGAGATGTGTGCTTCATATCGCACTTGTTCAGCCATGGGTTGCCTTTAAAGTGGTTGACATTGGCAGGTAACTTTTGCTTATGCGTTTTACATGGTATGGTGAACATTTTATAATTTTTCTATCAATATGTTGCAGTTTGAATGAGTTACTGTCAATTCATCCTTCTCCATCGCCTCTACCACTAGTCACTGCGTACTTTGGTTCAGATGTTTCTTCCACTTTAAACATGGTTGATTTCTCCAAAGGGGAATTGAAGCTTCTGGGGTATCTTTCCAGTCCGAATCTTGGTTTCTCAACAAAGGTAAATCCAAATTGCAGAATGCTTTTGCAAATGGTGAAAAAGTTTTTAGTTTTCCTTCTAAACCCTGGCAGGTTTCGTTGCTAAACTAGTGAGCTTTTTTGCAGGCTTTCCAATTTTTCTGTATCCATTGTCTTTCTCTGTCTAGTTGATGGTGTCATTGATTCTACTCATCTGGCCTATCCTTTACTTGAGGAAGACATCAATACACGGTTTGTCAGCAAGGGTCTGATTCATCATCTTCTCAATAACCAGACAGCTTATTTCCAGTTAAATTGGAAAAATAAATTTAGATGCAGAAATAGAACGAAGCAACCCTTTCCCTTTCAACAAACATATCCAGCATATGTTCTAAATCTATGTTGCCCAATATCGTGCTACATGATTGCTTATGAATCGTCAAAGGCAGTTTTGAAATTTAAGGTGAGTTATGGATTTCTGTAGGAGATTTGATTTGTTCTATGCTGGATCCTTGAACATATCAGCCATCCATTTATACGTGCTGACCACATGGCTGTTAATGCATTTCTTTGTAAATTTGTCCAATTTGTTTTCACAAAGTTAAATGCGCTCTTAAGTAAAAATGAGAACGTCATGCTGTGAACAGTTAAGCTTGCATATTTTAAGCCAAGTGGATGAGGATTTGACACAGGACTACTTTTATTAAGTTTGCTATATAATTTCTATACAAGGGATGGTACAGGAGTTTAAATGGGAGTTCTCATGTGGGATAGTTCAAAAGCCCAATCGATACTGTTACCATTTCATATTTGAATATGAAGACTTCTATTTATTTCAGGAAATAGGATTAACTATCTAATACCTTTCGCAACTTTGAATGACATGTAAGCGGACCTTGACTTTGAAATTTGCTCGTGACATGATGTGACATGACGTTGGCTTGCGAGTAGTCTAGACTGCGAGCGTAGAGTGCAGACTCTGCCTACAAGAGCAAAGCAAAGCGATATTGGATGCATGAATACTATTGTTTTTTTCCCCTTATGTTTTCATCCAGGTTTTGTCAATTCGTTCCCAAACAATGAGCAATACCGGAAATAATTTTGTTTCTTAATCCCCAAAATTGCTTCTGCTCATGGTTTAGGAAAGGACTGCAGGAATGAATAAAAGAGGAACATGGCAGCAGACACAGACGTTCCTATGGTTTCAACAAGCTAGTCTTTATTGCCCTCACCATGTGTTATGCAGTTCTTAGGTAGACTTGGTAATCATGGAGTGTACTTTGGCTTTTCTGTTCTATATTATGGAAGATTACTTTTGTGGCGTGATTGACACAGATGTTTGTTTTTTATGTTTATTGTTTGAATGCATGGTTACCAAGTGCCAATTTTTTGGTTTGACTATTTTATATTTTATTGCTGAATGTGTATTTTTCATTATTGACTGTTTTCAAGTAATTGTTGCTTTCAGGACTGGGCTTCTATTCGATCCTTTACTGAGGCTGCTTTGAGGCACTTTTGGGGGCAATCGACAGAACGTCTTCTACAAGGTTTGGAAATATTTCAACATATGGGGAACTCAACAACCAATATACAAATGTTTAGTGATACTTTCTTCGACTTTTTGTTTGCATCTATCAGGAGAATTCTCTGTTCATAAGGATGACACATCTGTTAGCAAGGCAAACTTGGAGGAGGAAAATAATGGTGTTATGAACACCTCAGAAGGTACGATCTTTTTTTTCTGTAGTGTCACTTGATACATATGATCTACACAAACCTTGGGAGCTTATGTGCATGCGTGTGCACAAAGCAAATAGATAAAAAATATTATCAATTATGTGGTCTAGAAATTTTGTCAAGCTTGTATGATATGGGTGAATTGCAGAGGCATCAGAGAACCCCATTGCCATGGCAAAAAGGTACAAGGTTTACCACCATAATGAACCAGGGTCTTATCTTAGCTCTCTCAATGACTTCGTGTCCACATCTATATTAAGTCCATCATTCCATGAGAGAGTTTTGATGAATCCTCCAGGACAGAAAGTGATTACAGGCACAAGTTCTCACACATCTAAAAATATGATTTCTGGTGGGTATGGTGCTGCTGATGCAGATCATGGATTGCAATTTCAAAAAATATGGAAAAATGATATTATCTTGTCATCTGAGAGTTCTATTGCGTCATTGATGATGGAATCTCCTCTGGAATGGGCAGATGAGAGCATTGAGAAACACCATATATCAAGATTAAAATGGACAGAATGTTCATCACATGTTGATTCAGATAGTGATAGTATGAGACGAAGACGGAAGGCATCAAGACATGAGCAATCTGATTATGAAAGAGTGAACGGAAAATTCGTCTTGCAATCAAACCAGAACAAGAGACTGAAACGAGCTATTCCAGCAGCCTCCACATTTCTCGAGGATATGCCAAACAAATCACAGACGTCTTCAAGTCACAGGAAATTTGAGGGACAGTTTGATGGTTCCAGGACTGAAATGGAATGGCCTTCATTTTCTGAAGTAAACGATTATGCATATCTTGAGTCTAGTGTTGGAAATCTTGATTTCTTTGGGAACAAAAAATTGCAAGGGCAGAACTCATCTCATCTGCTATCATTCGACATGACAAAGGATGATCAGACAACTAAGAATTTGAGAATGTTTCAAGATGATTTTTCTTATCCATGCAGAAAACGACACTCCAGAAAACAAACTTATAGCCTGGAATCGCCTGATGCATTATCTCAGCATGTCAATGATTTGGACGGCTTGTATGAGACTATTGAAGTGAAACATTATCATAGTTCTTTATGTTGTAATAATATGGAATTGAACACAAAAAATTACCATCTACATGATGAATATGGGCACAGATCTTTCATGTGTAGGAGTTTTAATGAAACAAAACATGCAATTGGCACTCATAAACTAGCAGAAAATAGTTTCAATGAAGATCGGTTACCCAACTCAAGTAGTAAAAGTGCAGATTTAGAGTTTTGGAGCTGGTTTAATGTTGAGCCTAGCATTGAAAGTTTCAGGAAAAGTGCATTGATTTCTGGCAAGAATGCTTCTTTTGAAAAGTATTACTCTGTTAACAAGACAAGGGATAGGACACTAAACCATAATGGTGAGGATAAGGGTGATAGATATAGCTCCGCTCATGCTGAACACAAACAAAAAGAACCAATGTCTCAGTATTACGAACTTGAGCATGTGGATAATGAGTGTACCCATTATGTTTCTAAACTGAGGACAAAGAGAAGTTGCTCAGCTCCACCACATTATCCTGGCAAGCGGAAGTTCTCTGTCTTGACCAGTCCTCCAGCAGCAACTGCAGGTCAAGACCTTAACGTCACAATCATGCATGAATTTTATGTTTGCAGGTTCCTTTATACATTTTTTTTAACAATTGTTCATAAGGAGAATGTGGATGGGTTTTCTTGCAGCATGTAGCAGAAGGAAATGTTTGGAGCAGAAATACTTTCCTCCGGAGGTGGTCAAGCAGGTTACTTTAAGCACCGGCCATCCATATATCAGGTAAAAGTTTGTGGCTTCTATTTATTGAGGTTACTGGTTATAGAGTCTGATCTGATCTTCTATTCAGAAAATGCACTGATGAGCAACAGTACACAAACATGAATAAACGCAAATTGTATCTTGGGAATTGTTCTTTTGCTGAAGCCATTGAAGGTAATGGTTGCTAACTTGTCTGTGGAAGTTCCGTGCATAAGCATCAAGCTTAGGCTCTATGAAAGTTGTTTCTGCACCAATGCAGGAACTCTTCCCACTAAATGGAGGAGTGGGGAGCCTGAGTCTGAAGAGGATCTTGTCAATGATGTTATGATGGTTAGTCCCTGACCAACAGACCCAATTATTGAAAAAGCTAAATTAAATCCTTTTGTGGTCTAACAATTTTTTCTTTCCCGTAGATCAAAAATAAGCACAGTGCATCATCTGACTGCTTGGATGGTGTACTTAATATATCATCTGGATTGCTGTATCTTTCTGGTAGCTGCTTGGTGCCTGAATCTATCAGTAAGGATTATCTCGAAGCTGCAAAAGTCCTCCAACAGATTGATAGAAAATTTATCCCAATTACAGCTGGTGGAGTTCTTGCTGTCGTTGACCAGGTTTCTTATCCTTGCTCTTTCAACATAGTCGATTGTAGTAGTGGACATCACTCCTGTCTATTTGTGGCGATCCTTTTCTTTCGAAGTGTGCAAAACCAATTTAATCCATTAAGATGCATGCATAAATTTGTCGTATATGAGAAAGATTGAAATGATAATCATTTTGTAATGGCTATCAAATTTGAGTCTGATATTGAGAAATAGGTTTTGGAAAATTTGCATGGCACATGGATGATAGATGTGGACTAGAAGAGAAACATGATATTAAGCCATGATTAGGCAGAAGATCATCTCTCAACCAGGTGGCACCAAAAGTTCCATTGTGAGATGTATATGAAGTATGAACATCTAAGGAGTCACAAGTGAGAGTTTCTGCAGATTCCAGGAAGGACCACAGTGCAAGTTTGGAATGGCATTGTAGCTATTTTGGGCTTCAAGCTCTATTATGTTTGCCTTCTTACATCAACATAACGTGTTGCTTGGCTTGGTGTGACATCTCTCTGGATATAATCATTTGTTGATTGCCAATAATGACCTATGATATACCATTTAGCCTGCTGCATCCATACTGATGCAGATGAAAGTGCTTCTTGGGTGCGGCAGCACTGGAAGGAGGGGGAGGAGAAGGGTGGGGTTGGGCTGGTGGAGGAAAGGAAAGGAAGGAAGGAAGGGGAAAAGGAGGGAAGTAGAAGAAGAAGAACGAGGAGGATGACAAGTGAGAATGGAGGAAAACGAGGTGGGGTGGGGGTGGAGTGGACTGATGGAGGAGAGGAAGGAAGGGGGAAAGGAGGGAATTAGATGAAGAAGAACAAGGAGGATGAGAAGTGAGTAATGGGGGTGAGGGTTGTGGGGCCGGGAGAGGAAAGGTAGGAAGAAGAACAAGAAGGATGAGGCCAGAGGAGGAAAGGTAGGAAGGAAAGAAGGGAGAAAGGAGGGAAGTAGAAGTAGAAGAACGAGAAGGATGAGGCCAGGGGAAGGAAGGTTGGAAGGAAGGGAGAAACGATGGAAGTAGAAGAAGAAGAAGAAGGAGGAGGATGAGAAAGTGAGAATTTGCTGAAGGGGAGGGTAATAGCATCCACAGCAGTTTTTGGGAAGAAAAGGGGTGTGGAGGTGGGAGGGAGGAGAAGAGAGAGAGAGAGAGAGAGAGAGATAGAGATGTTCTACATAGATATGAGGGTTCTTTTCTTTTTCACTTTTAAACCTTCTCTTTTTTGTTATTTTATGAAAAAAATTATTTTACAATTTATGGATGTATGTATGTATGCATTTACACAATTTTTCCTGCATTTGCACCCATATGACATACATATCGAGCATTATTGATTTCCTCTTCGATGAGAAGGTACCTCCAGCACTTTAACAAGATGTCCCAATGAAGAATGCAAATGCCAAGCAACCTTCAATTACTGACATACGGAATCTTCCTCACCACTTTGAAGTTCTTACAAGAATATCATGACCATAGTTGAGATTTTTTTGGAAACCATTTTGTAATATATTTTAAACATGTTTATGTTTCTTTTGTCATTTAAATGTTGTTGATGCTTTTGTAAGAAACTTTTTAGTTTTCTTTTTCTACTACTTTTTGTATGCTTCTCATTTTTTTTGAATTTATGAGTTTTGTGAGGAAAACAAACTTCCTGGTTAATACTCAAGGAAAACCTGGCTGACGAAATCCCCAAAACTATATTCCTAGCTGCTTTTGACTTGTTAAAAAATATGACTTTTGAGGATAAAATGTTTGTGTAGGCCATTGATTTTCATGGTAGCTGCATGCTTTTGTATGATGTTGTCCTGCTGTAGAAAAGAAGTTCCTTCGATATGCCATAAATGTAATATCTCTGATGGATATGCGAGGAATTCAGTTTAGATTTGATCTTCCAGTCATGCATACGTGTGGAACTTTTAGCTGATAATAATTTTGCTTTTCAGCATGCTGCTGATGAGCGGATTCGTTTGGAGGAGCTTCGTCAAAATGTACTTTTTCACATACCTGGATTTGTTCACATAACAAAATGATTTCTTTTTTATTTCATATATAAGGTGAATTTACAATTTGGGCTTTCTTTCTCAGGTACTATCGGGTAAAGGAAAGACTATTTCTTACTTGGAGTATGGGAAAGAGCTGGTATGTCCCAATCTCATTCTATTTGAAGATTGTGCTTCACGAATCACATGGGTATGCCACTCAAGTGTTCGAATGAGTATAGGACTACCCAACTGAATCTCTCTCTCCCTCTCTCTCTCTCATCCCCTCTCTCTCTGTCTATTTGTCTATCTCTGGTATTAGCAATAGTGATAATATTAACCCTCACCTTTGAGTCCTGATTGATCATTGCAGACAGTTGATCAGACAGACACAGAGAGAGAGAGAGAGAGATTCCCTCTTCCCCTTATTCCAAATTATCTCCTCTCTTCCACCAGGTCATTCAAAACTCTCTCTCTCTCTCTCTCATTCATATGGTTGTGTTTGTCCATTCACTGATTCAAAGTGATTCCAACACTTGTCAATCAAAATATTACATCCTCGTATATTACCATAGGCATGGATCCTTCCCTGGTATAAACTAATGCAAACACTACCTGTATCCATGTTCTTAAAGGTCGCATGGATCCTTCCCTGGGATAAACTCATTCAAACATTACCTGTATCCATGTTCTTAAAGGTCGTTATTTTGTATCCTCATATCTGTTTGTCAACGTTGACAACATTTTTCTTGTTTTCCTATTTTTTTTTTTAATGCGCTTCATTCATTTATCTATTGATGTGCCGATTCAGTTGCTTCCGGAGTTTGGCTTCCAACTGCTGCAGAATTATACTGATCAAATACGGCGATGGGGCTGGATATGTGATATCCATGCTGAAAACATGTGCTCCTTCACAAGGTAGCTGCCTATATGATATTAGCTCATGTTTCTGCCGGTGTTGGTCTGCTTCTTCCTAATTCTCTTTGGCCAACAATTTCATTAGATAAAAATAAAATGTTATTCATGGAACAAAGTGTCATCTCTTGTTCCTTTTGCTTATTTCTTATTTTTCTATCAAGTGCTCAATTTCTGAGGTTATGCAAAGATGCAGTACCAATCTAGCTTTATAGAATATGTACATGGAGACGTATCAAGGGCACTTCATTTTTTCTGCAGGAACCTGAACATTCTCAACCAACAGGCTGTCAAAGTTACTCTTATTGCTGTAAGAATAAACTTTGCTTTTCTCGACAGATTCTGATAATTGAATTTCAGGCTCTTTGGTTATTCTTAACACTTTCACTCACTTTTTTGTGGAATGATAGATTTTCTTTCATGATAATAACATTCCAAAATGGAATATTAATGATTTTCTGTGGTTCTGTTTTTCCTTTGTGGTTTTCAACTATTAGGTGGGTGGCTAGCAAAGTATACAGTATGTCCCTGGGGCCTTTTGTTTTTCTTTTTTGTTTAGGGAAAAATTGAATGCAACGTAACATTCTTTTCAGTGGTTGTAAAGTCTATCAAATAAAACAGTCAGCCTTCTGCAACTAGTTTCTGTAGCTTGAGATTTATTAAGTTTATCCACTTACTAATAAACAATAACATTTTCTTGAAATTGCTACAGATGTATACAAATAATCTTTTAGTGGTTCACTCTGACATTTTATTGGTTGTAAATGACAAGGGCCTTCACAGATTTTCCCCGTACAATCTACACAATCAATTCTATATAATCAAAATCGAAGCTGTAATGGAACCCACAGTTTTTTCTAGCTGTCCGTAGGATTAGTTGCTTATTTTCATTTTCTATATACTATATACCTCACTCAGTCTCTTTCCACTATACATGGTAAACAAACATCAGCTTTGTTTTACATGCAGGGATCAGCCTTAATCTTTGAGCTCCTAAAATATGCTGGACTAGGTTAATATAGGGTGATGTGCATTGACCAGTTGCCATGCCTAACTACTGTCATGTCCATTTTCCTTACTTTTTCCTTCAACACGTTCAAACACACCAAGTTTATTGAAGTTTACTTTGTGGTCCTGCATCCTAGGGATCACCTTGCAACAGCTCAATTGCTAGTAGCGTATGTACTTGTTTTCTTCTTCATTTAACTTTGTGTATAGATATGATTGTGCTTCGGCCTCATTTTTAAGAATTTCTGTGTCAAACAAGTGGAATTGACAAACAAATGGAATTGACATCCATGCAGACAAAGTTTATCACATATACACATTTCAGTCTCTCTCTCTCTCTCTCTCTCTCTCTCTCTCTCTCTCTCTCTCTCTCTCTCTCTCTCTCAAGGGAGTCTTTGTGAAAGATTTGTGCTGGCAAGATTTTTTGTTCAAGTGGAACCCAAAATCCCACTATCATAAGTTTCAAACCTAGGACAACCCAAGATTGGCCAAGGTGTGTCCATGTTGATTCAAGTGGCATGAACTTGCCAAAATTGGTGCCTCATTTGAGTTGGTGTAGCTTGAGTGTGGGTCTGGCTTGGATGGGCAATTTGTTTTGTTGAAACCAAATTGGTTGAGATTACTACATGCAATTATTTTGGTCCAGAATAAGGTGTGCATTTGATTTGGTCAACATGCAGAGCGAGTCTTGTTGGTCTAGAGGTTAAACTCAGTCAATGTTGTCCTAGTCTAACGTCATCCATTTTCGAGACAGGAATTAAACCTCTCTCTCTCTATCTCTCTCTCTCTTCTCTGCTGTCTGCTGTTCTTCTTCCTCTATTCTGAAGTTCTCTGGTGAGTGATAACGGGCTTTGGCGAGGCAGTGATAGTCTTCGATGCTCAAACACACAAAAAGAACTGTCAACAGCAGCAGCATGGCACTCATCCATCAAGACAGCAATGGAATTCCTTTGGTAGCGGCCACATCTGTCTCTGCAATGAGAGGATGCAAAAGAAGGAAAAGGAAGAAAACAAGAGATAGAGAGGGAACAACGTTATTGGACACGTGCTGTATGGGACAAGGCGTGCACACGGGCAGTCTTTTTCCTTTTTTGTGTGTATTTTGGTTTTTTTTAGTAATTTATATCTTTATGAATGCAAAGAATGAATATATGTGTTTGTTTGTTTAAAATCTTATTGTTGCTACACACACACACACACACACATATATGTATGCATGTATGGTCGTCTCCCCATGCCCCAAGTTTTTTAAAATGCTTCCTGCTGTTGTCCGCATCAATACTGGCACCCATGTGATATAAGATTATATCGATTTTGGTATAACTTTTAAGAGGATAAATTTGTGTTTTTATTTATTATACAACATTCTTATTGTTTTAAATTTCTGTAGGTTCCTTGTATACTGGGGATCAATTTGTCCGATAAAGATCTACTAGAGTTTCTGGATCAGGTAAAACTTTCTCATCTTTTCAAGCCTGTTGCCATAATATACATTATAACAACACAGCGTTCACTGTATTCATGACACACGTGGCACAATTGAGGTTATCAGTTAAGGTACTTATGCCCAGATAGGAAATTGTGTCATGAGGCATCTTCAACCTTTTCAAGCCTCTAACTTTTTGCTGGCTTTGTCTATGTAAATTGTCCATATGAAGTTGCTCTGTTTCTCATAGTTCTGGAAGAATGTGTAATTTGTTATCGAATGGACTTTGTAACATTCATTTCCTTTTATTCTCACAAACGTTCTTGTTGTTCTTTAAAATTTCAATTATAATATTTTAATACAGTTAAGTAAGAACAACATTTTCACCTTCAATTGGGCATAGACTTAAGTTAGTGTTTTAATCTTAAGCTTTATTTTTATGTGTCCAAATAATCTATCAGTGGTTGATTAATATTTGACTTCCACTATACGGACAATGACAGGTCTAAGAAGCTTGGTTTCTAGTAAAAAAAGAAAATAGCGATCTATATTTATTATTTAAATGGTTAAATAACCTCATCAGATGCTCAAAGTGTTCTTATTGTTAGATTGTTGCTATGCACACTTAATGGAAGCTACAGCTCTATGAAGATTGGTTTTGATGATATAGTTGACAATGCAACCCTTTTACTGACAATGTGATATACTTTAGATGGAAATGTATCCATTCTACTCTGTTAGGATTCTGAGCTTCATTTATCTACGTCTTTACCAAGTATGTCTTCTTTTATTCATTTCTTTCAGCAATCTCTGTTCTTAGAAAACTTATCTGTCGCTAGGGAACATTGTGGAGATAAAGTAACAAGTTTTAATTTCTAAAAGGTGTGAATGGAAATAAGACTTAAAATGCTTCAGTTTCATCAGGTGGTGAATCAACTATACCATCTTGAAAAACGCTAGATGCATAAACAGAAAAGATTATCTCAGTATTTCAGTATTTTTGTTGACAAGCACCAAGTTTTTAAACCGCCTATTTTTTTGTCATGCTAAATTTTATGCGGTACAATTTACTTCTTTTCTCATCTATAGTATTTAATTCTTGAAGTGCTTAATCGAACTAGTTGGTTGTCCTTATTTTAACAATTATACTGATGCTTGAGATGACCCTACTGGGACAATAAAATTGCTCAGCTTGTTGATACAGACGGATCCTCATCAATCCCACCTGCTGTTCTTCGTATCCTCAATTACAAAGCGTGCAGAGGTTGGTATTTTAATTATTTTATGTTTTTCAGTCTTCAGCAGGCACTTCTTATTGTGAACATGCATGTGCATGTCTGCCTGCATGGTCGGTTGCATTGTCTGTTGCATCTGTTGTTAAATAACAAGTTTGCAGCAATTTTAACGGTAGCAATTTCTGAAAGCTCTTTTAATGCAAAATAAATGAAGGTGCTATAATGTTTGGTGACACGTTACTACCCTCAGAGTGCTCTCTCATTGTGGATGAGTTGAAGCGAACCTCACTTTGTTTTCAGGTTCTCTCTCTCTCTCCCTCTCTCTCTCCCCCCCTCCCCGGCCTGTGGATTTTGTGTGAGGAGCAATTGTATTCTCACCTTGTGCAGTGCGCTCATGGGAGGCCAACAACTGTTCCATTAGTTAACTTGGAAGCCCTACATGAGGAGTTAAACAGACTGAACTCATCTGGCGGCGGCGCAACAGAATCATGGCATGGGCTACGTCGTTATGAGCCAAGTTTTGAACGTGCGAAAGCACGGTTAGCTGCTGCAAGAAATCGTGGTTGACAGAAAATTCATTCCCTTGAAGAGCGATAAAGAGCTTCTGCAATGAAAAGAGTTGCTGCATTTGATTGCTTCCTTTACTTGTAAAGCCCTGTACATATGCTCCCATTACATTTTCACCTCCGTCAATAAATCACGGTGCCTTGTGCCTTCACATAACCTCTCTCTCTCTCTCTCTCTCACACACACACACACACACATGAACTTCAAGTGATTTTCAACCTTCATCAACTTATACAACAGACGGCATCGTCTTTTTTTACTTTCAGTAACGGATAAATCATTTGAGGTTGGAGTTGCGCTCTTTTTGTTTTTGTTACATAAAAAGTCTCTCGACATTACCAATATGGGGAACTTCAGGAATGTAATGATTGTTCCAAAATGACAAGTAAAACTAGATGTTGAAAGTTGCCAAAGGCAAATTGGCTTATGTTAAAAAAGCCGGAAACATAAGACCGTTTTGGATCAAGAATAGATGTTGCTGCTCAAATGAAATATTTCCTCGAGTTCCATATTTTCAAATCCCTTTCTCAGCTATTAAATTGCCAGATTATGCTGATCTGTGTTTCTCCGAGGGAAAGCAGACATAATCAATTTGAATTGGGGACAACTAGTGTAATCATTGCCTGCCTCGCTTATGTGCTTTTGTTGGCCAAAAAAGAAGCAACAAAACTTAACTTCAGGCATGGTAGCAATAGTAATGTCTGCCGACTTGGCTTTTTACTCGAGCCCACAGGGTTGTGGATTTCGCAGCCCTATAAATATGATTTGCATTATTATAAGTAGATGAAAAGAATGATACATTCGACTGCGTTGTGAAACGTAAATTCCAAGAATGTGAAACATCAATCACTAGGTGCTTCTAATGCACGTAAAATTTGTCTTCAAAACCAAGCTGAAGACAAGCAAACCCCCACCAGATTACGCCAAAAGAATGTGTTCCACATATCAAACTCTTGACCTTCTTCGCGAGATAAGGAACATAAATTATTTTTCCTTTTTTTAAAAAAGGAAAAAGTTTTAGTAAAGTTACTAACATCTAGTGCCTGCATACACAGATACGTATATGGCTAAACGACCACCTTGACACAACCATGGATCTTTTGCGGTGTAACTAATTAAGAAGGCAAATATTGAACCAATAACTGTTCTGCGTACGTAAGAGTCGAATATCAACCATGAGAAGGCCAAAGAGAAAGTAAGGCTACCTCTGGATATTCTACAACTTAAATAGTTAATTTGAATGATACAAATGGCACCCGCCTACATCTTAAAATCTGGTACACTAATCTGTACAGATATCTAATTCTTTTACAACAGAACCAGTTCCGGCCGTTTTCCTTCTCTTTGGGTCACCACCATTCTTCCACAGTTTATTATGGCTCCAGTGCTCGCCTACCAACCCTGAAACTTTGTACGAAGGGTACCGGGAGCAGAAGCCTTTTTCAGCTACTTCACAAGTACAACTTCTCCATGTCAAGAGAACACAGTTAGGTCAAAAAGGATTTCAAAGCTGCAGGGCTAAATCAGGCTGCTGTGTTTCTGTTAGTACGCCAGAATTTTGCCTCACTGGAGAACCCGGAGGCTGGAAGCCGATGTTCAGATCTGGAGGGGTCGTACCCAGCTTCTGCTGCAATGATAGTCCTCGCCAGGATGCTTGTAGACGGGCACCATTCCCAGATACAAATTGATTATCACTATGATCAGGTGCAGATACTGCATTCTCTGGCTTAGAATTTTCTGAAGAGTCTATCCGTGCTTTTCTGTCGGAAGGAGGCCTAAATTGCTCTGCTGCCAACTGCTTCGATGGGGTCGCCTGGATGATGTTGTTTCTATTAGCCATATCAAGCAGACGAGAAGACATTGCCTCCTTGCCAGATTTTGAGTTTGACAAACCGATGCTTTCCTGCTGTCTGGGAGGCCTGATTACTGGCATAACTGGGCTTCCTTGGGCTTGCTTAGCCAAATGGGCCATAGGATATCCACCAGTGAAGCCATTAAGAGATGGCTGAGCACTGACATTCTGGTGATGCTGAAAAGGAAACCTGGCACCATGAACAGCAGGATTGAATAACGTCTTGGTATTCTCTTTGCTTAAGATTCTTGGGTTTCCAAAACCCTCGTTAGCATCAACCATCCGAGTAGCAGCAACCAAATGTGGAGAAGTGACCCTTGGGTTCAGCTGGCTTTCGGGGACTGGTGCCTTCAAAGATTCTTGAGTGTTGTCTGACACATTACACCTTGCATCAACTGTTGGTGCAGTGACAGGGGCAACATTACACCTTGCATCAACCATTGGTGCAGTAACAGGGGGCACATTACACCTCACATCAACCGCTGGTGCAGTAACAGGGGGCACATTACACCTCGCATCAACCGTTGGTGCAGAGACAGGCGCTGCATTACCCCTTGCATCAACTATTGGTGCAGACACAGCAGGTGTAGATTCCACCAGGGATTTCATGCTGGGCGGAGCTTCTACCTCGCCAACCCACCCAGGACCAAACTTCATTCCAGGGGGGAGGACCCGTTCAATCTTACGTGCAGCAACCCGCCAGGCAATTGGCCCAAGACTTGCAGCAAACCGTGCCAGACTTCTAGCATATGCATGTTCAATGTGAACCCCAACCTGGTTCATCTAAAATATGAGCTTCCAAAGCCAGCAGTTGAAATCAAGGTTTCTCAAAATCCAAGTAAAACATCAAAATAAAGCGCAACACCAGAACAGGATATCAAGGATTAGAGTACTGAGCAACAAGCTTAGACAAACACAATCATCACATAATTAATCCCAACATATCAAGTGGAACCCAGCCAACTTCCCCATGTTGAACATGTCTTAATCAGCGACAAGGCATCATGAATTGGCGCATTCATACAGTTGGTTCAGTAATATAAGAAGTCATCACTCAGGTGACAATCAATTTGGGCTACCAATCAAGTGCAACAATGATATGCAGTGCTTAAAGTAAATACTTGGGCAATAGTGACTTTGCTTACAGGTAAAAGCTGCTTCTTTTCTACATCCAAAATGCTAAATACTGGATCAGGTCTACAAGCCAACTGAGTTGAGAGCTTATATGTTGCCCTGCGATTTTCTTCTGATATATTGGGTTTGCGTCCCTGCTTGAGATTTATTACTCTGTGATTGATACCTGACAAAGAAGAACATTGTTAAACACATAATCCAAAAATCCTAATACTAAGCACAACTGATGTCCCACATGCAGTGCATGCATATATATATATGAGAAGAGGGAAGGCGGGAGGGGGGGTGGAGAGAGAGAGAGATTTATGCATACAAAGATCACATACATGAAGCTTCTTCAGTTTTCTCATATTTGTTTTCTGCCAGCGATGTACTTGAGTCGCTATTGCGAAGGACCACAGAAGCTCTTATAGAAGTATCATGAAGATTGGAAGGCTTCTCAGATACCGCAGTTTTTTTCCGCGCATCATTAGCATTAGACCATGGAGAATTTTCTCCAGCATTAGCAAGTGCGGCATCTGAATCAGAACCAGCAGTTTCAAAGGGTGATTTGCCTGCAGACTGGCGCATGAATTTCTTTACCAAGCTAGGTCTACCCCTTTGAGGTCTGGAATCCTGTTCTGTACCATGACCATCTTGTCTTAAATTCTGAAAATTTTTCTTCGCAAGGTCTTGAATAGCACGTGCCTGGTTGAGACAGAGAAGTTTAAAGTTAGACAACCAGAAACAGATACACGGAGACCAACCATGCAGACAAATACATAATTATACTTTACCTGCCTAAAATAGATGGTCTCAGGAGCATTATAGTGCATTGCATTTGAGCATATCAGGAATACGTCACTCTGCACATAAATAAAATAGATTTCACTTGAAATATGTTCATAAACGTTGGTACATTTTTGCATAACCAAACATAATAAAAGCGCTAAATGTTTTTTGCAGCTTGCATGTAACCAGACATCTATTACATGCATGTGCATGTGTGTAGTTTTTAACCAAGTCCGAACTTGCTTCCAACTAATGACAATACAATAACTGAAGGCTATAGTATGAATATTGGATTGGCTTTGTTTTAACCAACCTCGAAAGCTTCCAAAGTGGTATAAACTCCAGTATTAAGCTTCTTTCTGATTGTGCTGAAATCCATTGGGTGCTGAATAATATCATGATAATCTGGAAGCTGACAGCTAATTCATTTTAGTGCAACTGAAAATAAACAAAGAAATAGAGGGAGAGAAAAGCTTTGGAAAAAAATTGTATTGCTTTGAAAGAGGCTTACCTCCTCAGGGTCAACAGGCTCAGAGAACACACCATAAGTGTCTTTTCTGCAATTCATATGCAAAAATAGAACAGAAAAATCAGGAAATGAAGAAAGGACGAGGAACATTGAAGAGCAAGCAGCTTCTTTATCTGAAGTTTCACATACTTTTGAAGACGCTCGAGAATAAAAAGCAGCAATTTAACATGTGGCAAAGGTGTTCCAGGGGTAGAACCAGAGGGTGCTGCAGCTGAACGAAAACAAGAAACAAAACCTTTTAGAATGCATAACTTTTCACAAGGAAAAAACAGTACATCTCTCTCTGTCTCCCTATCTATTATATATATATATATATAAATAAATAAATATATATATATATATATATATATGTATGTATGTATGTATATATATATATATATATATATATATATGTATGTATTATGTATATATATATGTATGTATGTATGTATGTATGTATGTATGTATGTATGTATGTATGTATGTATGTATGTATGTATGTATGTATGCTCCAGTGAGCCAAAACAAGACATATAACTTTTTAGAATGCATAACTTTCCTCAAGGAAAAAACAGTACATCTCTCTCTCTCTCTATATATATATATATATATATATACATATATATACATATATATATATATATATATATATATATATATATATATATATAAAGAGTAAACTTTACCTGGAGTAGGATCGACTCCTTTCTGATCATTCCGTTTCTTATCCGCCTAGACAAAAAAGCATTTAACAATAATGTCATAACCCATGCCACAAAAATATGTAAATATTTCAAGTCAAGAACAACTTAAAAAATCCTGAATAAATGCTATAGGCTGTTTGATAGGAGGCAAGGACCTTGCAAGTTTCAGAATTTCAGTCAAAAAATGTGGGACCTTTCTGTACACTGTACATCATCAAAATATTGCAAAACTTTGCTTAGCAATGAGAAAAAAGATTCTCAACATACTTCTTTCAACTCCGGGAGTAACTTTTCCTAAAACTATAGGCCCCATACTTTCCTATAAATTTTACAAACAGTTCTATGACAAAAGAAAAACAAGAGAGCAATGTTTGGTTAAACTGGACAGTTATATGTTATCCCATAATGCAGTTCGAACAAAGTAACATGAGCTGCGCTGGGAGAGAATGTGGAAAACAAAACAAGATCTTCACAGGAACATAAATGGGAAGCAACAGAAGGTGTTAGCAACTGGCCTGGCCTATGGAAAAAGGGTTTTGTGAACCAAGGAAATCAAATTTTGCGAAATAACTTTGGGTGAAAGGTCAAAGGGACAAAGTTTCCTATGATTTTAACCAACACTGCATGCTTTTTAGAAACACCGCCCTTGATAAGTAAATTTGTATCGGAAAATGTAAAAACGGTGCACTAAGTTCATCATGCAAGGAGTTCACTTCAAATCCTGGTTGTATATAACTGTGGTCAGCCCATACTATCGGTTTGACCCCGGAGCCCACTGTGATACCAAGTACTGAAGGGTGAAGCAAGAAGCGAATGTTATATAAACTACTATTAATATTACGACATGATAAAAATGGGCATGAAAAAAAATCAAGAAATATAAAACAATGACAAATTTGCATAAAAATGGTAACTAAAACATAAATCTCCAGCACTTCATAAATGAAAGTTCATGTACTTTACCAGAACATACGCTTTCTGCATGCACATTTTTATTGTAAATGCTAAATTTAAAAAAGAACAACAATGAAGTTATTCTGCTGACGGGAAAAAAATAAATTATTAAAGGACACTTTGTGTCATATACTCGTATTAATTATAGTATCAAGGAAAGTTCACTTCCACAGTAGAGAAAAGCTCAGCTTCCCATTCGCCAAAAACGAGTTTTTCATGAAGCCTCTCAAAACGTAAAAGAAATGTGCAGCATCTATGGTACGGTTCTGCAAGTTAGGTTACAGAAGTGTTCTAGTGGAGAGCCTTCCCTCTAATTAGCACGGAAACTTTAAGACGCACCTATTGGAAATAAAAGAAGAAAATAACAACTGCAAGGACCAAGGAATCACACCCACGGGCTCCCCTTTAGTCCAAATTCTCGAGGTCGATCTGTTACTTGTCCTAGAGTAGAAAAACCAAAAGAAACGATCCTTAAAGAGAATCGAGCCAAACAGCGTCCAACCCCGTTGGGAGGCTTTCTTTATTCGTAACTAACACTCGACATTTGAAAATTCATTTTGTCTAAAACAGGATAAATTGTAAAGGAATCAACAAATGTCCTGCCAAGGAAGGCCCAGTATAAAAGCCTTCAGTTTCACCAATTTACTTCCATAAAAGGAGCTGGGCCATGCCACTAGAAGTGTTTCTCCTATTAATCCATGGGAAAAGGAAGAACGAAATATCAACCTGAAGCTCGCGTAAACTAGTCAACGTACGGAATATACCAAAAATCGAGCAGTCGATCACTTCCTACTGACAAGGGACCCAAAAACGATGCGGAATCTTTCAATCATCCCAGATCAAACAAAAAAAAATTGCTAAAGAAGCTCACCTTCCTTGTCGGAGATCCGGGGCCTCTCCCGCCGTCTCCCGCCGATCCATTGCACACCGCAGCCTTCTTCGACTCAGAAACCGCGTCGATCTTACGCTTCTTGAGCGGCTTCTCGCCATTCTCCGACTCATCGTCCGATCCGGAGGCCTCGGCATCGACGCGGTCCCTCGAGCTCTCCAAGGACGAAGCCGACAGCGGGTGGAAGGAGCGCGACAACCTGAGGACGAACTTCAACTTCTTCTGCTTCTTCTCCTCATCGTCCTCATCATCATCCTCCTCCTCGTCCTCGGCCGCCTCTCCCTCTTCATCTTCGTCCTTCTTCTGGATCTGGCTGGCCTGCCTCCTGGTGATGCGCTTGGGGATCGGATCCGGCTTGGACGCAGGGCTCCGGCTTCTGGAATTGACATGGTTAGGTGGCTGGTTAGAGTTAGGGATAGGGCTAGGGCTAGGGCTAGGGTTAGGGTTTCGTTTCTTCGCTTGCTGCTGCTGGTCCTGCTCCTGCTGCTGCTGTTGTTGGAGGAGTGACCGCTTTTGGAGATCAACGAGGGAAGGCCTTCCTTTCTTCTTCTTCTTCGTCTTCGCCTCCGCCACCGCCACGATTTTACCCATTTTTTCCTCCCTCTCCTTTTTCTCTTTTTTTTCTTTTTTTCGTTTTTCCTCTCTCCCTCAAGCCCCCCTCAACCCTTCTTTCCGCTCCAAAAACAGGGCCTCGAAAAATAAAAATAAAATAAAATAAATTCCTTTTTTCTTCCTCTCTCTCCCCCCCACTCTCTCTCTCTCTCTCGCTCGGTTGCTCCGCGGCGTTTACCTTTTTAGCCTGGGGAGTGGAGACGAGGGAGGGAAGGAGCGTGACCTGACTTACGGACGGGATTGTGCTTTGACTTTTCCAAAGTGACTACTTCGCCCTCCGTTGTCTTTTCGGACGGACGGTCTTTTCTTCGGGTTTTGGCGGACAAAGACGGGGGCGTAACTGTCCTTTGGTGTGGGACCCACAAAAAGAGATTCCCCCCAACTAGGACGCAAGCGGCTTTCTCTGCGTGCTTTTGTCCTTTCTCTCATTGGTTGGTTCCGGGAAGTGATGGTTCGTTCCCCGAATTCAGCGGGTTCCGGGTTTGATCCGGGGTCCAATTTTGGGAGTGCAGACGGGTCGGACTTTCGTTGGGTGTTGATGGACCCGAATTTTAATTCATTAACGCTGCTGAATCTGGATCTGGAAATTTGTAGTGAAATTCGAAATAAAAAACAACGAAAAAACAAGTTCTTTTGGATCAATTTTTTTTTTGTACTCTAAATCCGATTTCAAATAATCATTGGAATTCTGTCCGGGTTTGAGATGTCAATGGTAACGATGCGATACGACATTTAATTTTTATATATGATTTCAAGTTTGTTGGATCTGATAAGAAAGTTCACTTCCAGATTTCATAAGAAAGTTCACTTTTCAGTTCGTCCTTGAACTCGGATCCTTGGGGATCTGAGATCCATGGATCTAAAGTCCACGCCCATGTAAACCTGATTCGATAGGATTTGCATTGGTTACATGGATCTGAACCCCATTGCAAGGCAGATCAAGCAATATCCGGACGATTAGATCCGGTAATGGCCATATCCGGCACCTCTAATCTGCATCCAAATGAAATTCCGTTTATCAAGTCCGGTCCGGATCCAAAGTATGCTCGTGAATTTTACTTTACTTCGATTAAAATTTCAGTAAAGCTGATACATATGCAGAATTAGAGCCAACTAAGTATTTGGTAATTGGATCGGGTAGACAGCAGGCCGAATGCGGGACACGGAAATTTCACATTAAAATTTACTCCAAACCTGATACTCATATAAGATCCATAATTAAGAAAAAAAAGGAAGACAACCATTACTGTTTCATGGTAAGGTCAGATTCACTACTATAGCAACAGCTGCCGAGCCAGAAAATTTTCATTAAAGGAGTTGAATTAAAGTTTTTAAATTTTGACATGGATCTAAATATCATTTTTCAAAATTTTTATATAAAATAAGTAAAATGTTTTAAAATTTACATGTAATTTTTTTTTAAAAAAAATGAGGTGGGGCCAGGGCCCACGTGGAACCCCCTGTATGGTAATAAGTCTGACACCTTATAATTGGGTCTGGGTTGAACTCTCCTAATGTCTAAGTAGAGATCCTAACAGGCAACAGGTCCACATGGATGAGCCCAACCAAAGGGGGGCCGGGTCGCGTCCGGCACACTGTCAGGTGCTAAATTGCTGGCTAAGCTAAAGCGCATGGGTATGGCTATGGTTCGAGTGTGAATATGGAGATGTGTGTGTATATATATATATGCCAACTTTAGATAATGTGGGTACAAAGTAAAATAGAGTATGTATATGTATATATAAATGAGTAAATCTTTCAAGCTAGCAATATGAAAAAAAAAATATATATCAGCGCTACTGTGGGCAACTGCCCACACCTGCCTATATGTGGATCCACCACTTGACACACTTGAATTGAACAAAGTCTTGGTAACTGCAAGCGCGAAAAGATGTGTGATGATTAATAGAGAGCTTATACTTCCAACCAAGCAAAGCTGGCTATATGTTCGACCCCATGCATGTTAGGTGCATTGAAACTATAAAATGCTTTAAAAATATGGAATAAAGTGACTTCCTATAAAGACAAAATGGGAAAAAGAGAAGCTGTTTTTCATTTTGTTCTGGAATAAAGTGACTCCTGCAATGTGCTCGACCCTCGAACATGCAGCTCGCACTCACTTCCAAGATAGGGCTTCCTTCTCTCATGTTGCCAAAGATGCTAAGTTGGTGCACCAAGGTTAAGGTAGTTAGCTGGCTGTTGGCTTGATAGTGGAAGACTGTAAGGTGGGTTTCTAAGTGACACAGACTCTTTAAAAGAGTTGTCTCACTCAACTCAACATGTGTCAGCAGTGGCGGAGCAACATGTGATCTTTTATGGCCGATCGCTCGCACCAGCCCTACAAAATACCTTTATTTTTACATTACTACTTTCAAATATCGATTATTTATATGTATAAGTGCCTTTCAAGCATAGAAGTTCTGGATTAGTGCCCCTCTAGCCATAAATTTTTTTTTTTTGGAAGACATTGATTCATAGGTTTTTCATACCTAAAAGGGCACTTACACGTATAACAAAGTAAATATTAAACGATCTTAATGTAAAAATGAAAGAAAATTGAGAAGCTAGTGTGGGCAACTGCCCACCAGCCTATATGTGGCTCCGCCACCGTCTCTAGTTAAAATTTCTGACTCAGCAGCCTCAGATCACTATTCCGAAAGAAAATGAATAAAGGTTTCCAGCTAGAAAGAGACATACATAAGGCACTTATTCAATGAGATTAAGATTAATTTACTAGAGAAAGTGCACCCAAAACTTGAACATTTTCAGACAAAATATTTTTTTTTCTTGGAAGCTAAGAGAAGGAGTCTTAATTAGCATGAGAGACTTTAGTTGTCAAAAGTTCACTTCTATTGTAATCTTTGGTATATGTGTATCTGTGCCTCCGCGTTCTAAGGAAGTAATAGAAAAACATTATGATTTGTGACCTCTCTTCCCATTTCTCCTGCAAAACAATCACATTCGGGGGAGCTTTTTACACAAAAACAAAAGAAAGTAACACATCTAGATTTGGTATTAGCATTATGCAAGGATTATGAGTTTATGAAACGACCGAACCTACTCCCATACTGGGTTTGGGCCATTGATTCAACCTGCACCCTAACAGCTTCGATTTCAGTCCGATCAAGACTCTAAACGATGACAACCAACTACTTTAACAACTCCACTCCATTTACAAGTCATTGAAGATCTCTCGTAATTTTCAACACAAGAAAAAACTTCTCAAATTTTTATAACCAACTTTTAGTGTATCTAGTTCATTCTTTCTAATATACTTTTTCTCATCAATAAAAAGGAAGAAATTCCCAACAATTGGTTTTTAAAAAAAATTAACGCATTTAGTTGTAAAGAAAATCATAAATAAATTCAAACAAAAAAATGACAGCATTGGAACTTGATTCAAAGTCTTCAATCATATCAATCAGACTAGCTGGTTTTGCAATTCTATAGGTGCAGGCCCCAAGGGTTTGGTGTAAGAGTGGGACTAGTGACTGATAGTAGAAAGCTAGTCCCTGGTTTGATTCCTGGGACATCAACCCTCTACTCAAAACAGCGCATCTCTAGCCCCTTGTGGCAAGGGAAAGAGAAGAAACCTTATGTTCTTGTTTCTGGGAGCCATTTGGTAGCTGGAACACTGTGTGAGTGTCTTATAAATCTTGTCCGAATCTTAGGGTAGATTCATCGAACATCAAGTTCCGTTATATAAATTTACCTTACTTTTGGAGACAGATACACGCAACACACATATGGTATTCCAGCTGCCAATTAAGAACAATGACACATTCTTAGTGTTGCCAAACAACCCTTTCCATAACTCTAAATGGGCACACACAATCTTAATTATATGCATTGCAGCCACTATGTTCACAAGGTTGATGTTGTTTTAAAATGAAAAATAATAAAGCTGCAAAAGCTTGCAGCCCTTTTTTTTTCTCACCCAATTGATACATCTTTTTGTGCAAGCAACACACCATAAGTATTGGCTTGACTTTTGCATCATTGTGGGTCACCAATCAGTCCCCCAATTTTCTCACCCATAAAGCAAATTTTAAAAGTTGAAAATCACTGACTTGTGCTTGGGGTATTGGCATTGGCTTGACTTTTATGACAAGCCTCATCCAATCACTTCCTTTTCTTGTTCATTAGACAAAGAATAACACTTATTTACTTAATTTGTTTTAGTCCTCTCTTGATCCCTTCCTCCCTTTATTCTCTAATGGGACATAGTTGGCCTTGTTTACTTAATTTGATAAGTGTATATATATATATATATATACTTAGTGGACTCCTCTTTTTCATATAAAAAAATGCTGCGTGTTTAAAATCCTAACATGGATATTGCACTGGGACTGAATATATATACAAATAGTAAGTAGGGCTTCTTCTGGTTGATAAAATTTGAAAAGTAAATCAAGTCTTATCTAGTGCCGGAGCCACATGTGAGCTTGTGTGGGCGACCGCCCACACGGCCATACATGTTTTAAACTAATAAAAAGGTTATACCTGGGTCCAGCCACATAAGGAGCCCCAAATGGACCTTGGTTCTTGCTTTTTGATTATGTGATTTTGAGTTTCCCACCGTCTCTTTAGGGGTAGTTTGGTAGTAAGGACACATCTTAAGGTAGCGTTTGATTGCTGAAAATATGTTTTTGTAAAGAAGTTTTCATAAATTTGTTTATGTAATTGGTAGATGATAAATAAAATTCCATATTTCCAAAACCACGTTGTGTTTGTTAACTTGGAATTATTTTTCTGTAAACAAATTTCATCGTTTGATGGGGAGGGAGAAAGAATCAGTGAAAATTGTGGGTTGCTCTGAAACCCTTTGCAGAGGAGGAGGAAGAAGAAGATGTGGCTGGAGGAGCAAAAAGGGAGCGAGGGAGGAACAACAGGCAAGAGGGGAGGGAGGCGATGCGGGAGGGATGCGTGGGTGCCCTAACAAGCAAAAAAAAAACTCGGAAATATGTTTCTACCCCTCCCGATAAAAACATATTTCCGGAAATATGTTTCTGATTCCGGCGTTAACGGTAGAAAAAGAAATTCTGCGTTTGATAAACTGAAAATATTTTGAAAATTTGATTTTTTTTTTTTTTCTGAGCTACAAGAAAACTATGGGCCATCAAACACTACCTAAGTGTTTCTATGAATATGCCCCAAAGCTTAGAGGAGGTTCACGAAGAAATAGTTCTCCGTACGATCCCTTAAACTCTAATAAGAAAATCTGCTTTTCTTTACCCAAGCCGTTGCTTGCCTGAAATTTCTAGTTCCGCTTTAATTTTGTCATTTTGTTGTTTCAGTTTCATCATCATATTGTCCTTGAAAGGTCTAAAAACTCGAACAACATGACATCAATGACCTTGTTCAAAATTTAAGATCAATTTTAATGTTTTACTATAGAGTATCGCGCGCATCTATTCAAATATTCCTAAGTTTGTTAAGAACGAATTTAGAAATTAAAGAAATTTGGGTCCCTTGATGTAAGAGCTGCCAATGAAGACCAAGGTCAGCTAATCCATTGTTTTCAAAGGGTGCAACTTCTAAGATGTGCTTTCATTATTTTACTAGCAATCATCGGCGCATTTCAAGGGGACTGACGGCTACCAAGAACTGCAAGACAAAATACAATATTCCACAAAATTTCAATATTTCGCCAAACAGTAAAAAAAATATTATGTTTCAACTACATCTAATAATAATATAAATGTGCAACTAGTTATCATATCTTTTGTTAGGATTTGAAGGTGTGCGCGTTTTGCTCATTTATATTACAATATGTTGCTTAGTTTAAGATGGGTAGGGTCAGTTTTCACTTTAAAAGATTCGGGAAATATGAATAAAATTCATGTGTGACATCATTCCTTAAACTGCTTTTTACACCAATCATTGTTGTGAAATGATAAGTCACAACGGACAAAAAGAAAAAGACATTAAAAGAATAAGATCCAGTGAATCACATCAGTAAATTTTTCTACCATCTGTTTTATAATGTCTGAAAAGGAGAGTGGGTCCAACCTGAATACCAAAAATATTACTTTTCACGAGAAAGAGAAAATCTTAACTATATAATTGATTTATATATATCTATATCTATATCTATATATATAAATCAATTATATAGTTAAGATTATATATATATATATATATATATATATATATATATATATATATATATATATATATATATATGGAGAGAGAATTGATTGGTGACTCTAATTTTTCAGAGTTATCCAACCATTTAACCAATGCCCATTTGATCTACAACGGCCCATTTGATCTACCATGAACAGAAATAAAAAAAAGGTTATGAATATTTTCATCATCTAATGCTAGTCTATATATATTTTTTTTTATTTGTTTCAACTATTCATCTATTTCATATAGATGCAGAGGTGGATACAAGGAATAAGCCTTGGCACTCCTTCAATTTTTTTTTAAATTATATGTAAATTTTAAAAATTTTCATTTATGTTAAATAAAAAATTTAACAAATTATATTCCTTCAATTTTTTTTTTAAATTATATGTAAATTTTGAAAATTTTCATTTATGTTAAATAAAAAAATTAACAAATTATATTTTGGTTCCTATTAAAATTTTGAAACTATCATTGAATATTTTTCAAAATAAAATTCTTGATTTTTCTCTTTACATTAGATAGCTGAGAAACTAAAAAAAAAATGAAATTAATTAACTATTTTCTATAGACCAATGATTGACTTTTTATTTTGTCTTTACTAAAAAAAAGTCACAAAAGCTACATTTTGTTGATAAAAACGATGGCCAAGCAACTAGCCGTCCACTTTTTGCTATGGTTTCTAAAGACGTAAAAAACAAAAAAAATCCGGCTGAGGTAGCCAAATTCGTCGTTTGCACAATTGATTTGATCTCGAAGAAACTTGTTTTGACGCAAGCGCACGTCTGGTCGTTCGGATTCTTTACATGAAAGCAAAACCTGTCACTGGTATTGGTGTCCGAAGAGCCTAACTTGGGTCTACTAAGAACAAATCACTACATAAGTAGATAATATGCTTGAGACATGGGTCTCTACAGATGGATGAGTCTCCACATATCCTCAGAAATTTGATAGCGCAGAGAAATTAGGTGTCTTTTGTACGATCGATCGCCTGATCTTTTCATCTGTCTCACAGGTTGTCAACCCATTGAATTTGACTCGAAGCAACCCACATAAGATCAATCACGGTTCGACGAAGGAAGTCCACTTCTGATCCTTTTCATGGTGTTGCTGTAATAAAGAATGGTCGCCCGAGCTGCTTGAAGAGAGAGAGAGGGAGAGAGGTGGGTGGTGGGTGAGATTTGGCTTTTGTGAGTCAAAGCCAGCGAACAATGAAAACGATTTTTCAGAAAACGATTTCCCATGGGAGATCAATTTTTTCTCTTTTTCAACTTCACGAGAAAATGAAGAAAGATTTGGGGGAGGACGGAGGAGGAATTTCCGTAGGCATTGTCCACAAAGTCCAACCGCATTGGCTTAACAAGTCGAGAAAATCGAACCCACATAGCCTCTGAAGAAGCAGAACCGAATGTGAACTTTTTTCTTTTCACTTCTAGACAAATTTCTTTCATGGCCGTCGGCATCATTATCATGTCCTCTCTCTCTATCTGGACAGCACTCGGGTCTGGACTCATGAATGGTAATGGGGGGCGTGGTGGCCGCCATGATGTCGTTGGCCACGATGGTCTTCGCCTGATGGCCATCATGGCAGGGTATCGTCACCACCTCAATGTTTTCAGGGGCTCTTCCATTGCTCTTCACTCCCTAGTAGACTAGTAGTCCAGTGTAAAGTGGGTTGGTTTCTTCTTTCCTTCATTTTTCTCTGAGTCGGTTGTTCACTTTTGTTAAAAAAAGAAGTTTCTTGTTTTATTTGTTTCTGCTAGTGGTGGTCTGCGGTGAACGAGGGCCGGATTTACCCCTCTCTTTCTCTCTCTTGTTTTGTTTTCCTCAATTGATGCGAGAATGGAGTTCGAATTGCAATAAACTGTGGAGTTTGGTAGTCTGCAAAGAATCTTCGTCAAGAAGGATGAATACTCGTACAATCTTCTTTTACTTTTTGGCTGTATCTGATTCTAAATGCATGCCGTCTGCGTTGCCTCATTCTGGTTGAAGCGTCATTAAGGCGCTTAATGGCTGCCCAGTTTGCCGTATAACTTACCCTTTTGGGGGGGAGAGAGAAAGAGGGAGGGAGAGTGCTTTCGGTGCTGCGGTTAAACCCGGGTTAAGAATAGCAAAGTATTTCTTTTCTCTCTGATTTTTTGAGGGGCGTTGTCTCAGATCTGAGGACGCCACGACGACCTTCCCCCACTCCCTCCTTCCCCTTATAACAACAATGGGGTAGGAGGACGGCTGAGAGGGAGTTGTATGCGTGTGTGTGATGCCAGCCAGGCTAGATTTAGTACTCTCCCACGCGGATTGAATTGAATTGCTTCTCCCCCTCTCTACATTTTCCTTCTCTCTGTCTACCTCTCTCTCTCTCTCTCCCCCCACCCTGTGCTTTAGTGGGAAATCCCATGCGATCTCTTTAATGCTGAAGAAGATGAAAGGAATTGGGTGCTTCTATAACATTGTGACTCGGAGGTGTTTCACGCTTCTTTCCTTGTAGATTTCTAGCTGATAGCCATCGTTGGTTTTCTTCAATCCACCTTGCTCCTCTACTTTCTTCCTGAAAATAACTCCTTTTTCTCTTTTGGTTTCCCTGTAATCTGCAGCACATGTTTTGCCTCCTTGCATAACGGGCACAGTGATTAGTTCGTGAAGGGAAGAGTACAATGTGCTTGTAATTAGAGCTTCTTCCCCTGTGGTCTTCGGGGGGAAAGTTTTTGCAGAAGAAAAGTTTGGTCTTGTTCCGTTTCGGTCCTTTTCTTGAGATGGGTTGCTTTCTTTGCGTTAGTAGTCGGTCAAGAGCGGTGAACAGGATCGAGGAAGAGGATACGACGGCCTCCAATTCAAGATCTGGTTTTCACATTGAGACCCCTGGTAGAGCTTGCGGTTTCGTTCTCTCTGTTCTTAAATCGCGTTCTGTTCTCGCCCTGAAGATCCACCTGTATGTGGATTCATTTTTCTCTGTTATCAATTAGGCGTTTTCCCCTGCAGAAACAGGCAGACGAGCGAACTCCTTTAGCAGGAACAGAAGGGGTAGCTCCGATGGCCCAAATGACGGTCGAATATCCGCTCATAGCTTCAGTTTCCGCGAGCTCGCAACTGCAACAAGGAATTTCAAGCCTACAAATTTGATCGGAGAAGGTGGTTTTGGACGGGTTTACAAGGGTCGTTTGGAGAGTACAGACCAGGTAAGCGTGTTCGATTCTTTTTAGCAAATGTCGGGCCGGTCATAGAGAATTTCATGTTGAAATTTGGCTAGATTTATTAAGAATGCACTGAAAAGTAGTGAAATCTTTGCGTTGGTCTGGAGATTATGTATGCCCGTGTTTTCTTTCTAAAATGTGGGGTTTTTCGTGCAGATTGTTGCTGTCAAGCAGCTTGATCGAAGTGGGCTCCAGGGGAACCGTGAGTTCCTTGTGGAGGTGCTCATGTTAAGCCTTTTGCACCATTCCAATCTTGTTAACCTGATTGGATACTGCGCAGATGGTGATCAGAGGCTTTTGGTGTATGAATACATGTCAATGGGCAGCTTGGAAGACCATCTGTTTGGTAATTTAGATTGTCCTTCCTTTTGATTTTGGTTGTTTTTTTGCCTTGGTGAATTACCATCCTGTTTTTCCTTGACAGGTATCTTGATCTAATTATTTTGCATTGTTCTTCATTATCTTTAGCGTGTTATCCTTCAAAGTTCAAAATAAACTTTATATGCTTGATTAAACTGCTAATTAAATGACTGAAACCAGAGAAACACATATGTTTTACTAGTTATGTCTGTTGCCATATTTTTAGCCAGCAATCAGATTATTGTGGTATTTCGCATCGGTTTGCAATGCTTTTACTGTTCGGCAGTAGTTGCAGTTCCATCTGCGGTCATGCTTCAGTTGTACGTGAAAATGCTGGTTGATTTTTGTTCTTGGATTGTGGTCTTCTTGTAGAGCAAAATGTTTGCACCTGACTCACAATTAAATCATCACAATGCTTGTATTTGTGTGGTATCACGGCCCTTGTAACTTCTGAATCCTTCTTTAGATGAGTTTCTAGCCTCACTATTCTTTTGAAATTGCATCAGCTATTTGTTTGAGAACCTAACAGTTTGATCATCTTGTCTTTCTATGCTAGTTAAGCCATGTTTGTCAATGTGATAAATGCTTGAAAGCATGGTAACTAAGCCATGTCCACGAGAGATGCACTAGTACAAGAAATTATGTGTTTGTTATTGTCAACTTCTTGGTTGGACAAAATACCAAGTCTACCCAAAGTAGAATTTTTCTCTTGAAAATTGATTTGCTTTTTGCAACTCATATTCTTCTGAAGATGTTCCTGTGCTCTTCAAATTAGTGTTTTCATTCAGCCAAGTAACATGAGATATCACACTTGTGAACTGAACCTTCTTAGGTTTTTTTTTTTTTGTCTTATTGGCTGGTAGATGTGAAGATGTTTCTGATTTGACCTGCATTTTAATGAATATACTGGTTTTCATGTTTTCTACATGCAACTCTGTATGCTTCATTTGTAAGCCTGTGTCAACTTCTTTGGGTCCGAGACTGAACAGATATTATTGTCAGAAACTCAATTGCTGAAGAATGCAGGTATTAATTTGCACTTTTTTTCTTTCATTTCAGATGTCCAACCTGGAAAAAGACCTCTTGAGTGGAATACTCGTATGAAGATTGCAGTTGGTGCAGCTAGAGGTCTAGAGTATTTGCATGACAAAGCAAATCCACCTGTCATTTATCGAGATCTAAAGTCTGCAAACATATTGCTGGATGATGACTTCAATCCGAAGCTCTCCGATTTTGGTCTTGCTAAACTTGGCCCTGTAGGCGGCAAAACTCACGTTTCAACAAGGGTTATGGGCACATACGGATATTGTGCACCTGAATATGCTATGACGGGTCAGCTCACTTTAAAATCAGACGTTTATAGCTTTGGCGTAGTTTTACTAGAATTGATCACGGGGAGAAAAGCTATTGATACTCTCAAGCCAAAAGGAGAGCAGTATCTAGTTTCTTGGGTATGTCAATTCAGACATTCTTCTTTCTCCATCTCTTAGACATTTGTTTTGAGTGAAGGTTATTAGATCTTTGGAGAAAAATGGCCTAAATTGCTTTTCTTTCTGTTGATCTTTTACATTCTTGTTTAATTTTTAAAAAATTTTAAAAGCATTTATTTGTTTCATTTAGTCTACAAAACTTCATCTTCCTGAGAATGACTTTGAGAAGCTGAACAAATTCTTTGGTGATTTACCAAAATGTGAAAATAATTAGAGAATGGTGGCTGATAAAGTTGGATCCTTTTGGCTCTCCCGAGTACTGATCAGCCATTGCTTATGTTGAATATAAATCTCATTCTGTCTACCTCTTGACTTCATACTTTTGTCATTTCATTTCAGTCACGACCTTTTTTAAAGGACCGGAGAAGATTCAATCAACTAGCTGATCCATTGCTTCAAGGTCATTACCCTCTTCGTAGTCTGCAACATGCAATTGCTATTTCTGCAATGTGTCTTCAAGAGCAGGCCAACACTCGCCCGTTAATAGGAGACATTGTCACTGCCCTTGAATATCTGGCTTCTCAACCCTATGTTCCAGGGAAGGATCGCAGTGATGAAGCAAGATGCTCTCCGCTATTATCACCTGCGCGATCTGCTGCCTCCAAATTTACAGAAACATGTGAAATCCGTGGAAGTAACAGCCCTGGAGGAGGTTATATATCAATATAGAATTAGGAGTCACTTTTTCTTATACTAGATCAATATCTCGGTGGAGATTTGTCATGTGATGGAAGGCCTTCTACGGTTTTAGTCTAATGATGGGTGGCAGGAGAAGCTTGCTGAGTCTTTCTCTTTTATGTTCATCCTATAAAGAACTTCAGGACTTGAAAGTTGAAAGGTTCATGTGATGGCGACGGTAGCATGTCCATGGTTTGATTAGTTGGTCCTGAGAGTAGTGAATTTCATTGCTGTTCTTAAAAGATGGAATCGTGGAAAGGAAAGAACTAGTATGCAAGTGAACTCCTTTTTGGAACCATGTAAGTGTACCTCCTGGTCCCCTCGACTCTAAGTGGAGGGAATTTTGCTTAGCATTGTGCAATTTGCACGTATCATACTGGCTTTTGGACATACTGAAAGCTCTTGTTGATTGTGTCTCTCACTGTTTTCTCCTCCACATGTCATGTAACTGTTCTATCAGTGAAAGTAGAACATCATATATATTTGGTCTAAGGTATAGAGGTGGTTTGTACAGTGAACTTATGGTCATCCTACAACTCAGTCTGGATATCGAGTTTGCTGCCAACTCAAACGTCTCAATGACTGGAGCATACGACAATTAAGGCAAAGAGTGTCATGATTTGCTTCCTTGCGCTGGCTATTTACTTTCCTTGATGCCAACTTCTGTTATGCTTGTTTTCCGCCATTTAAAGAAATTACCGACGGGTTCTGTTTACAGTTCACGATTGCCATGGTCACTTTACGGTGATCTTGCACCTTTTTTTAGACAATCTTAGGCCGATACTTTAACAGATTATGCTAACATACTGACGTTTGATCTTCTTTTGACGTAGGAGTCTTAAAACTAATCTGCTGCTAGGCAAGTGTATCGGTGCTCTTGTTGGCAACGAAATCTGCTGAAATCTTAAGATGGAAGAGCAACTAATTATCAACAATGGATGGTGACATTTGGAAGATATGATCAATAATCATTATAATTAGGGAACTATCATTAATTTTTATGCTGGAACTGGACTTCCATGATGCGTGGCATGAAGTGCACCTGGCAAACTCGTAAGCCGGCAAAATCTGACCTGCACTGTCAAGCTATTTTCTGCAGGTCCCCTAGGTCCAGAGTTGACTAGGTCGGATTTGGTACGGAGGTTTGAGAATTTTTTGGCTATACTAGATTCAACTTGGATTCAATCACAATAAACTGAACATGGTGTTTAATAAGAAAAAATTGTATCTTGTGAAAAATTATAGCGTGATTATATTTGAGACTACATAATTGAAAACTGAGAACAACATTTGTAGATACACTGTTTCTTTCTTTGAACATGTGTTTTTAATAATGCAACATCTTTTTTCGTATCAAGCACCTTTTTAGTGTCCCTGATGTGACCCATTTACTTATATTGTACTAAGGGACTTCCACCATGATTGCCATGGCAGCCAATATGAGGAATCGAACATGGCATGTGTGGAGAGAACGCGGATGAATGTGTCCCACTATGGCCATGTGGGAAGGTCCCTCCTGTTAGGTGACCTTTATATATATGCCTTCATACTTGAATACACTGCATGGATCTCAAGAATGTTGTTTGTTTTATCTATTTAGATTATCCTGTTTTCTTATGTTATCTGCTTATAGTTTACAATATGGTGCCATGTGTGACAGAGGTGGTAGGACCCATCCTGCTCCTTCGACACATGCGCCGTTTCAATAACATTTGAATGCCCATATGGGCACTGACCACATAACTGTATCCCAACCCTAGATGATGATTTGAACTGTTGATCTGTTGAGCAGAAAGCTCAGAAAAAGTTCACACGGTAACAAAGTAAAATTTTCTGTCACCTTATGTTGATAAAGATGCAGAAGGAAGGTAGGTGAAAAAACTGCTGGAGTTGACAGATATAGGACCCATATTTCCTCACCTCCTTTCTCTTTACTTTTTCCTTTTCCTGTTATTACCCTACTGCAGTTGCGCTTTCTTTTCTCCTCCCCATGTTGGTTGGTTGTGAAAACCAGAAAAAACATTCTCATATTGGATGAAGCAGAAAAGAATGGTCTTTACCATATGGTTCCTAACAAGAATTGATATGGTTTAGTGACAAAAGAGGAATGTTTATTCATTCTGTTGCTATAGTTAATCCCCTTGCTATTTCTGGCCTGGACAAAAGGGACTGCAGCGAGGCTACACTGAGTAACGATTGTTTAACTAGGTGGGAAAAAGAGAAACAAAGAGACGAATTAGAGGACGATTTCATATATATCTGAGACTGACTGATCATGACAAATTAACCATCTCTTCTATTTATAGATGAGGAAATCACAATTACTGCATTTTAAACTAAGAATAGTTGAACAACATAAGTGTTGTCAAATACTTAACAGAGATAATCAAGATTATAAACTTCCTAATATAAAAGGAGAAGAATCTCTTTAATGTACTCAGTAAGGACTTCGACCGGAGTTCTTCAGCATAATCCAAAGTTGAGACCTCCAAGTTCCATTTGAATGACCGATCTGATTGTTCACCACATCAAGTGCATCAAACTCAGAAATATAGAATTGGAAATATATTTCCAACAAATCAAACACACCCCAAAATTGGAATCGGAAAGATTTTTCCCATTCCATTTTTTCATTTCCTATATTTCCAGAAATATATTTCCAGGCCATCAAACGGCCCCTAAAGGAAAATAATTGAGATAGATAGAGAAGACATGGAGATAGATAGAAAAGACATGGTGAAGGGTTTGAACGGTGCTGCAGGTCCTCAAAAGGAGGACAATTCAGATAGACAAATGGGAGCGTCTGACATTATTAATGGCTCCAATGCCATGAAAATATGAGACAGTTTGGGGTCATGAGTCTGTCCCCTTAGAAAAGCTGAAAAGGACGAAAATACAAAAAATTTCATAAGAAATAATTTAAAATTGGCAGTTGGTGCAGGCTATGTCTATAGAAAACATGTTTAAAAGATAAAAACAATTAAAAATGTTGTCAGCCTGAAAAAACGCAAACAAAGACAAAAAAAAAAAAGCAAAAAACGTGAAAAAGTGTTTATTTTTTATGTTTTTACGGTTTTAATTTCCAAATTTTTATTTCACAGTTTAAGCATTGTATTTTTAAGATTTTGGCCACCTTTCTTTTCTCGCCCAAAGATTAATTGTTTAAAACCTGGGAAAGATACTTGTGGTTGTGGTGCACATAAGATCTAGATCCAATCGTTCGTTGGTGCAATCGTCGACTCATTCATGAAGAGGGTCATCTACCCTTTTGTGGGAGATAGTGTCCGTTAGCCCCGCTTTTAGTTTTCAATTACACGATAATCAAGCTTTATCTATGCTAACATGTCACTTTTTTACGAGTGTTTTTTTTTTTTCCCTAAAAGTTGTAGGATGTCAGTCATAAACTCTGCCGGAATTGCGGTAAAAGCCCCATATATGTGGGGCTACCTCAAACGATTTTAAATCGAATTCTTAAGTTTAAGAACTTTTCAGTAATCTACTAAAGGATAATAAAGAATATAAGTAGAGAATGATTTATAATTTTCAATTACTATGAATCTAGTAATAGTGGTTTAATATTAACCTCAACAGACTAGTGCACCTAATACATCTTTCTTCTTTTCCAATTTCCTTGTATTTTTTTAATTCAAACCAGCCCACTCAAGCTTATTCGAGCGACCATTTTGACAATACTGTAAGGCCAAGTATTAAATCGATCCTTAAGAGCATGTTTGGCAACATTAACAAGGTGTTACTGTCTCATGAATCTACTTTAAATATTGCAATAGATTTACGGATTATGGTAACATATGAATCTACTCCAATCTTTGAGTAGATTCATGAAACAGTAATAGCTTGTTACTGTTGCCAAATAGGCCCTAAGGAATGATTTGACATCAATGACATATTGTTATTTTTCAAAAAAATTGGGACAGATTCATAAAATATGCATACAGTTCAAAACAAATCTACCGAAATTTTGGTACAGATTCATAAGACAATAACAACTTATTATTGTTGTCAAACGAGCTATAAGAAGCTTTTAATCTTTTTGAATTTCATTTCTTAGTGGTTTTCATTCTTCGATAATCTTTGAGAGTGTTTGATTAGAAAAGCACCGTCTTCTAAAACACATGTTATCGGTGCACATAGTTCGAGAACACTATGTTTTTTGTTTCAAGAAATACGGTGTGATTACGGATATTGTTTTTAGATCTGGCAACTAAACTCTAGACATAATATACAACGTGTCTTGCAACAGAAAACATCGTGATTTCAGCATGTCATTTTTAAGGACGTGTTTCAAGAACACAATGTTCTTCTTAACAAACCCCATGTTGGCTTAGACAAGAGGCATATCTCTTCAGCTCTTGAACAAACAAAGGATAGTTATTCTACCCAAGTAGAGTAGTGAAACCAGGGGTAGAGTCAAGTGTGGGCAATTGCTGACACAGCCCAATAAAAACCCCTTATTTACATACTGGTTTAACCTCAAATTTTTTAGAATGCAATCATGTGTTCTATACGTTCCCATCATTTGCTGCTTGGATCTTCACATGGGTTATGAAAAGTCAGTTGCGAAATTTCGTGGGGCTCTCGTTCAATTTTGCTTTCTTGTACAAGTTTTCACTCCATCCACCTGACTAAAGGATTGAGCATGAGATTTTGAAGTTGAAAGCCATGAGTTCAACACACAAGGAAGGTGCGCCTTTAATAGCAGGAACAAGACTAAATCATGCTTAAAAGAAAGATACAAATGTAATGAGCTGTGCGAATATTTAAATTTCATTTAATGAAGGAGATTAAAGCAAATCTACTAGAAAAGACCTGAACCTACAACTTGAGTCACATTTGAAATTCTACGAATAGAATATGAACAAAAATAATACAGAAGCGCGCATCAAAGCCAATGAAGAAACAGGTAATTCAAACACAGAGAACAACCAGACAATAGAATTCAGGATACTAATAACAACCCCAAGCAATCACACCTACAGAGGATCAACCAATTTCAGATCTCCAATCTGCTTGTCTGTATTGCAGCAATCGATGGCCAACATGTGCTGAGAGCAGATTATT